>JASXSY010002565.1:0-23999 GCA_034509805.1 Sipha maydis | reverse complement strand
AACACTGGTCTAGAGGACATAAAGCAATAAGAGACAATAACTATCGTTTTCAAGTTCCGTAGAAATAAAAAAAAACTGTACGTTGTACGTGTGTGTTTATCTTTTTATTCTCTCAGGCCGTCCAAAAATGTTTCATTTACAACAGATATTTTAATGGTAGTACGCTAATTCCTACACGAAAGCAAATGGTAAATAATATTGAAAGGATTTCTCATTTTTAATATTCGAATAAAAATGTTAAATAGTATAATATCTATACTGTAAAATATACATAAAGTATACATGGTAACTGCTCATTATAATTTATAACGTTTTATTTATGAACAAGCTTAACCGTTTAAAGATTTTTGAAACATGACATATTGTGCGATTATTTTAAAAATGTGTTTATTTTAATTTTTAATTTTTTTTATTGTTACTATCAATACTTATGGATTGATAATAAGTAATTTTAGAGAAAGAGTTAGAGTATTTAAAATATTTTTTGAGTACATGTTTAACATTTTCTACCCAAAACAGTAATGTTTTTTAAACAGGACAGTTTTAAATACACTTATCTAATTTTTAAGTTAAAATAAAACTTAGTAAATTTAACCATTTTGTAAATCAAGCACTATTAAAATACTACCATATATTATAATTATTATACTCTCTAAATTTTTTTAGAAAAGTTGTAGAGATGAAACGATTGATTCTGGCATAGAAATTTATTATTTATTATTTATTATTGTGATGTTTTTAAACATCTTTCTGTATGCAATGTAAATATTAAACTACTGTAGTATATACTATGTTTTTAATATTTCTTATTTGTGCCCAACTATTTATTTATTCCTTGCACTACAGGAGACTGGAATTACAGTCACGATGGACGTCGAGGACCCAAGCGACCCAGAACGATACTAACTACCCAACAGCGACGAGCTTTCAAAGCGTCATTTGAATTAAGCCCAAAACCTTGTCGAAAAGTTAGAGAAGGTCTTGCCCACGATACAGGCTTAAGTGTCCGCATTGTCCAGGTTTGTATTTATACGTGCAAAAATATCTTCGTTAAAATGTATGCGATGAATTAAAACTAATTGAAATAGTGTGTTGCCTCAGTTAGACATTTGCCTTGTTTTGCTGTCCCCGTGTAGCTCTCAGAAACTAGGAAAACGAAATTATTTTTATTTTTTATTTTTGTTCTTTAATCATGGTCCCAAATTAACGAATTTAAATTGATTTGTGCACAATATACAAACTTAAAGTGCATATATATAATGATTAGTGCTATTGATTTGATGTGGGTAATACCCGGGTACCTGTTTATCCGGGTAATACCCGATTTTGTGGGTAGT
Source organism: Sipha maydis (assembly GCA_034509805.1). Taxonomy (NCBI): domain Eukaryota; kingdom Metazoa; phylum Arthropoda; class Insecta; order Hemiptera; family Aphididae; genus Sipha; species Sipha maydis. Next base: position 22,662 of record JASXSY010002565.1, on the reverse strand, counting down.
CAATGTTTTCGGGTAGTGGGTATCCTTTACCCAAAATTTTTGGGTATCCGATGCTTTTTGATATACGTAAACGGTTTAGCTAAGTCTTAACTCCTAAGAGGTAATCAGTATTAAATTATACACTACACAATTATTCGAATAAAAAATATCTAAGAAAATATAAAAAGTATCTATAAAAATATAATCTAAAATATACATACCTTAACAAACATAAGATCATTAAGCTGTAGTTATCGAACAGAAACAGATAAGATAAACTAAAGTCTAGTTATTAATACTTTCATATTCTTATATACACTTTTACTATTATCGAATTATAAATACATATTGGAATTGTTGTCAAAATTTACGGAATATATAAAAATATGTAAAATTAAATATTTCTTAATTTATTGTAAATCACGTGAAACGAATTTATCATTTACAATAGTTAATTAATTTATCATGTTTTAAAAAAAATATGTATTTACATACAAATCCCAGCTGTAGTAATGAGTTTACAAATCATAACGGGTACCCGAAATTTTGTAAATCGGGTAATACCCGTAAAACCCGGTTACCCGGGTATCAAGAGCACTAATAATGATCATTGATACATATTATTTATAATTCTTACTTTAGATGGTTATTAATATGAAATATGGATGGTAAATATCTGTTAGAATAGAATATTTAAATGACATGAAAGTTCGAGTGTTCGATTGTATTTTAAAGTTTAGATGGACAAGTAGTACACAAGTACTAAAATTCAAGCGATACTATTCACTATAGTCTATTGTTTTCACAAACACGCATCTAAATATTTACGCGTCTATAAGTATGAACCGAAACCCATTAAAACGTTTAGTGGTTAGGGTTATTTTACAATATCATTATCAATATACAACGACGGTAAATCTAAATACCAAAATTGATTGTTATTAAACGCAGCAAGAGACAAATTTTAATTAACTTTAGTGAAAATGTATTCGATTAAATTTAGCAAACAGTTACATGAAATGTTCATGAAATGCACAAGTATTTACTTTTTGTTATACATTTTTTTTTTTATTTCTATACAACACTAGATAAAATTCATTTGTCAATAATTTTTAAGATTTACACAACAGAGAAAATACAATTAATATGATTAAAAATTTTAATTTCCAAATGAATCTTATAAATGTTGAACAACAATGTTTATAAGTCAGTTGATTTTTATAAAACTTAAGAAAGTTTCTTGTAATAATTTATACATATATAAAAATTAAATTTACATTAAATAGTTTTAGATCATATTTAATGTTTTTGTAACATTAAAATATAACATTATTATTTCATAAATGTTAATTGTAAGGAATTAAATACACTTATAGACCTACAAAATTGTTTTATTGAAAAAAAAAAATTCTTAAGCATTTCGTTTTAAAAGTAATATAAAGTAAATATTCTAATTTTAGGATTCTTGAACGTTCATGTATTTAGAATTCGATAATGAAATTTTCAGTTGTTAGAATCTAAATTAGTAGATTTCAACCTTATTCTGTTTCTTCACTTCATCACATATTTAAATTTATCATAATTTTGTTGAATGATTTAAAAATTTAAATAATAAAAAATACTGATAAATTTAAATATGTGAAGCAGCGAACAAACAGAATAAGGTTGAAATGGGCGCATGTAAATTCCGCCCGAAAATGGTAAATTCCGCCCAAAATGAACTACAGGTAAAATAAGGTACATGTAAATTCTGCCCAAAAAAAATACAGGTAAAGAAACATACATGTAAATTCCGCCCGAAAAAATGTATAAGTAAAAAGTTCTTATTACTTAATGATGTTTAAAAGTTTAAAGTTACTTTTTTTTTAATTTTTCAATCAAAACCGTATAGGTATAATAGGTTTATAAAGAATACATTTATTACTTACTGTTAATAAACAAATTTCTGAATGTGTCTTATTAATCATATTATTACTGACATAACATAGATTAAACATTATATTAATTTAGAAGTGGGTATTTATATAAATATATATTTCACATATTAAGTCAATAATTACAATATATACATATTATTATAAGTCGTGTATATTGTATAGCATATAAAATTGTTAAAAATTGTTAAAATAGTAATAATTATAATAATAAATACGAGTCAAAATATCACTTCCATAATATTTATTTTTTTTTTTTATTAAAATCCCCAAAATAATGAGCCACATTTCCGTGATTGTTCCGTGTTCGAACATTTTGTGACTTCCCAATACTATAAGTTATAACACGCGTAGCGTCGCGAAAAGTACGGTCGCGTCGTACAGTCACGAAACACTTAGTTTAAAAATATTTATTTTTCCGGGCGGAACTATTTTTGTACCTGTATATTTTTTCGGGCGGAATTTACATGTACCTTTTTTACTTGGATATTTTTCCGGGCGGAATTTACCATAGACCTTGTTTTTACCTGTTCATTTCGGGCGGAATTTACAATCTCCCGGTTGAAATATACTAATTGAGATTCTAACAACTGAAAATGTCATTATCGAATTCTAATACATCAACATAATTATAAAATGAAATATTATTGATGAGAAACACATTAAAAGTTAAATTTTCATTAACAACATTTTACAAACATTAAAATACTATTATAGGTATAATATATAACTGACTACTAAAGTACAAAAGTAATTTAATGGGTACAAACAATCTACGATCATTCTTAATATATGCTTTAATCAACCAAAACTTATTTATTGCAGTACTTTTTGTTTTTTATCTTTATATAATATTATATTAGAAATAGGTTTTATCGGTACTGATTTATAATACGCACCAGTAAGTACTTATTTCCTATTATCATCTACATAAAAATCACGCTTACGTTTAATGTTAGCAATATTCATTCAAGCGGGTTTCAACTAAGTTTTGAACAAGCATTTTATTAAAGTAATATTTATTCATTTTTTAGGTTTGGTTTCAAAATCAAAGAGCAAAAATGAAAAAGATCCAAAAAAAAGCGAAACTGAACGGCAACAACCTAGTAATAACTTCCAATAATACAAACGGGAATAATAACTGTAGCGGCGCCGAGAGTGGTAATTCGTGTAGTTCGAGTGGACTACTACAATCAGCTATAAAAGACGAACAATGCAGTTAGTATATCATACAACAATATATTTTTATACGTGGTGTAGTTTTTCTAAGACTAAAAATTTCAAGTTTTCAAAATATTCCATTCGAAAATTCCAAGCATGTAAGTGGAAATTTCGTTGAGGTTATACCACTATCGGGAACTGAGACAGGGGTCGTACCGTTACCAAGGGAACCAAGACGCTCCACCCTATGTCGATTTGCACGTCGAAGAAACCTCCTACCCCAATTCCGCACTTATTTTTTACTATTTGTATTGCTACTTTTCATTTAGTAGATTTTGCCAACAAAATATCGTAATATTTCAACTATTTAATAGACCATAAAAATGATAAAATAACTGATATGAAGAAAATCGTTTTAACTATTAGAATTAAGGAAATATTATGGAACGTTGATCAATGGCAGTTCAAAAATAAAACGTAACGCATGTTTAGGTGTTTCGAAAACCATGTTACATTATATCGTTAAATTTTTATAACACCAAAATGAACAAAGAGATATTTCAAAATTAAACCATTTTTTTCCTCAGTGTAAGACTATAGAATAGGCGTACAAGTTAATTGGTATTTTATAGTAATTTCAGTACGATTTTTGTATGATTTACACGGCTGTGGAAGCAACTTTTAAAACATAGGAACACGTTATCTAAAACTACTTTATTCTTTTAAATAAAATTTTTAAATTGAATACAGTTGCTTGGTTCAACTTTTTTATTAAAACATAGTAATAATAATAAAATTAAATATTAAAATCAATGATATCACTTATATAATAAATGTTTTTGTTACTTTCATATTAAAAAAAAAAAATGAATAAATGAAAAAAAATAATATGTTATTATGACTTCTTTAATCCTAATAATGCGATCAGTTAGCGGTTGTCTTCGAAAAAACATTAAAATGTATAGAACTAAATCAGAGCATGTTATCTATCACTGTTACAGTATTTATTATACGTGTCGGCAGATTTTATCAGTCCAATCCTTCCGGTCTCCACCATACCCTATGTCTAGATAGGTACTTAAAAAGTTAGTAAGTTAATTAAATAAGTACTTGGTCCCTAAAAAATGTCTACCAAGCCAAATAATCAACGATATCGCACTTCATATAAGCGATCCAATACGTCCAAGGCGTCCAATACGATGTATTATAATAGTTCATATTATACGAATATCTAACCTAACATTTAAATTATTGTAACTTATGGTACACAAACGATTTTTGTTTATTGGTTATAAATACGCAAACTATACGCATTTTATTCAACAACAAAGTCTAGAACTCATGTTAATTGTTGACTATTAATTTGTTTTCATAATTTAGTACAATACAAATCTTATTTGTTTTATCATATAATGCGATATAAAAATATTTTCAAAATGTTGAAATAATTATACACTAATCGTATTATTATGATAACCACTCTGTAATTTTTAAAAAGAAAAATTCACAAATCTAAAATACTTTAATTGGCTGCTAGTACTAATCTTACATGCAATCTTTATATTTGTAACACAATGAATTCGTTTAAGGTTCCGATGGCTGTGAAGATGGTATATCCGGAAGGTTTGAAACGGCTCAACAAGAATCCCATCAACAACCTCAGCAACAACTCCACGAGCCTTTTCACTTACGACAACAATCTTCTACCGTCGGAAAGCAAGATTCTATGTCATCATTCTTACAGCAACAGCCTTTCGGAATATTCGGTCAAGGTAAGTTTGATTAGAGTTATTACTTTACTAAATAGACAAACTGCCATTTCAAAAATAAATAAATAAGTATATATATATATATATATATATATATATGGCTATAATATATGTATTAAAATAATTACAATTTTAACTAATAAAAATAAATTAATTTCTTAAAATGAATATTTATCTCACTAACTGTTTTAAATAGGTACTATTTAGTAAGCTGACAATTATAAATATACCAAAACCATTATGGCATATTATATTAATTACAATCCAACATCAATATTTTTAATAAATAACAATTCTATAAATATCGTTTTAAACATATATTTATACGTATATTACATCAATGTTTTTTTTTTTTTTTTTTTATTTGAAGAAATCTACAATCTATACATGCTTTTTGTACAATAAGTAGGTTTGATATATGAAAGGTAAAATATGATATGAGTAGTTAGATTAGGGAAGATACCCAGTGGTAACACCCTGTGAGAACATCAATGTTTATAAGCACAATTGATTATTGAATAGCTAATCATTGCATAAATGAGGTTTATTTATGAGTTTAGTTTAAAAAGTTAAGTGTTTTTAGGCTAACCGTTGTCGTCAATAATTTTTGGTTCTATTCATTATAATATTAGTATAATTACCAATAAATTAACTGGTAAATATTACATATGCATAAATATATGATTTCAGATTAAACAAATAAATGGCGTTACCCACGTTATACTACTATTAATGTTTAACGAAGATCGACAATTCGGTCGGTTCCACCCTTCTGCAAGTTTTATATTCCGATGCTCTCTGAGTTTTTCCTTGGCTTTCGGTTGCAAATAAAAGAGACCTAGTAGAAAGCGTTTAGCTAAAAGGGAGCGCAAAGTAAAGAGGAAAAAAGGGAAAATAAAGATAGAGAGCGAGAAAGAAAGAGAAAAAGAGAGAAAAGAAACGACTTTTCCCGAAGATTCTCTCCCTACTGGCGTCTTAAAGCTCCTGCGTTATTTGTAATGGTTCCTATACAAAACCCTTAACCCCCTTCTACCCGTCCAAGTCTGAAGAATTTAATATTAAACCCGCGCCCGCTGTGATCGAAGGCTATGAACAGGGGGGATAATCCCTCGTCCCCGCACCAAGGGTTTTATAGCTGTCAAAGGGATTTGTAGAAGGGGAAACTTGCACCGAGCCAGTGGTGGTGGCCGGGAGACCAATAAAGACGCGGGTGGGTGACACGCGTACACTCCCGCCGTCGTCGCCGATCCTTTGCAAAGAGAAGAAAATAATAAACGTGCGTATTAACGCCCGCGGGGACTTCCTGCGGTGTGACCTCCACACATAACACATCGCCCCTCTCACTGTACTGTACGTGTACACCAATGACGAGTTCTAAAATACAAATAGACGCGAATGATATTTATTTCAATTATTATTATTTTTTTTTTCCAATCGACCAATAGCAAAAATTAAATTTTTAAAAACTCTTAGATATATCTGCATCATCTAACAATTTTTGTTTATTGTTTATAATTCTTAATTAGTTTTAATTTCGAGTAAATAATTATGCTTCCAAATGTACCTACATCATAATCATTTACGATAATACGTCGATATACGATGTTATATATCCAAGTTAAAGTAGTATCGTTTTATTTTTTTTTTTTAATAATATCTAGTACAAATCTTAACAATGATGAATAATATTAAATGTAAATAGTTTTATCGAGAAAATACTAAGCCAGTGTCTACTTTAGAATAATCCAAAGAATACTCAAATAACATTTAAATCTATTTACATATTATTTGAAATTAAAATATAATTATGCTAATAGTATTCTCGAGAAAGATTTTAAATAATTTATGAATAAATTCTGAGTACAATTGATTCGGTGGTTTTCTTTTATAATCGTTCTTATTTAAACAACGTTACTCTATCACGGATTTTAATGAACATTTTGATTTAGACATCTTACATTAAAATCATCAATGTTTTTTTTCAAAGTATTTTCCTAATCTCGTGGCCTCATGTTTAATTGATCTTATTGATCTATTAAATTGTTTGAGTTTAAGCGTACACGGTGAATGTAGGGTAATATTTTCCATTAGGCAGGATAGGCAACTGCTTATGGCCTCTGTTATCATGGGATCTCGGATTTTTATAAACATTTTTTTTTTTTAATATAAAATAATAAAAATGTAGTATAAATAAAATATCAGCAAAATATAATACGAGTATTTCAGAAACACAGAAATGTATAAGGATAAAAAATGTACTTATAACATTGTAATTTTGTTTGTGAAAATTTAGAAGTTAATTGTAATTATTTGAATTTAACTGTAATTATGTTTCGTATGATTCATGCACGGAAAATGTGCATAATTATACTAATGTTGATATGGGGTCACATTTTTTATTTTGCCTAAGGTCTAAAAATGCCTAAATCGGGTTCTGGGCGAATGTAAAACTATAACCTCGTCTTTAAAAAGTAGTACTATAAATGCCAATAAATGTATAATCAGCGACTACAATTATTATAATTTTTTTTTTTTTTTATATAATTTTGAGATTTAAAGTAATTGAAAAATACTTTTTTTAATAATTTATTGTGTAATGTACATAAAATAATATATACAGCCTCCAATTCGTATGTAACATAAGTTAGACCAATATGATTATTTCATTATTATTTATTAGCAATTGATCGGTTTATGAGTTATTTTTAGAAAATTAAATTCACCTGTTAGCTTCATTATTATATTGATAAAAAATAAGTCGTGGAGAAAATTAACATTAAAAGATGCTTTAAATACTTTTTTAAATAAAAAGAGCTTTTAATTATTTCAGCATAATATGTTCAAATACATTTGTATGTGAAATATCAATTTTCTGAACAATTAAACGCAAGTTAGTTTCAGGATTTGCTTCATTTATGTTTAGAGAACTATCGTCTAATTTGTAAGTATGTTCTCATTTCACACTATACATTGACAGTTATTAAAATTTAATCGAATTTCAACCACCTGTGTGGTGTTGTTAAAAAAAACAAATATAAATAACAAATAATTCAAAACAGTTATTAAAAAATAAATACATATCAAACAATAAATATACAAGGTTTAATGTTATTATCTAAAATGTATAGTACTAACATAGTAGAATCTCTTGATAATCGGGCAGTATTTTATCTTAAAAACATAATTTAAAACAAAATACAAAAACGAGTTTATATTATTTTTTAAAAACCTGTACTATCAAAAGACTAATTCGCAATATGTAATAAATTAGTATATATATATATATGTGTATTATTTATGAGTCTTAATAAAATAAATGATTTTTTATATGAAACTTCATTAATCCGGCATTTTTGTTAAACCGACCTCTGTTCTGATATCTGTCGGATAATCCATAGTGAACTGTAATATTTTTTCGAGAATTTTTAAAAAAATATGTTATGATTTAAATATAAATATATTTTTTATAAATAATTTTATTTAATTTTAAATCTAAATTGAACTAAAAATATTTTATGTGGTATAAAAACATATTGAGATATTATTTTTGATATTATATTTAGAATAATTTAGTTATATATTGACGAGTTATTAAAGTAGTTAATAAAATAATAATGGCGTTAAAATTACCAAAATTTCATTTTTCCATATAACTTTCACTATTCATATAAACAAAAAAAATGTTTAGTTCATTCGCATTAATATTACTCAGCTTCTTATTTAAATTTAAAATCTCAAAAAAGGTAAACATCTAATAAGAACATTTTACATTGTTATTAAATTTAAACTTATATTGTAAATATTATTAGCTTTACTTCGTTTAATAATTATTCATATAATTTGATATACTAGCAGCAACGATCATAGACTTCCATAGTTTTTATAAATTTGAAAATTCATACAAAAATACAAAACAATAAAATATGTGCCCGATATCTTTAAAGTTTATATTATCATAACACTTTAATATAAAATATTTAATTATGTTCATGAATATTATTGCTCGTGCTATTTTAAAGTGATCTTTATTTAAAACCACAGTAAAAATGAATGTTTAAATTAAATATACAACTAAGACTTTATTAAAAATTTCAAAAACATTAATAGCAATCGTTGATCGATAATTCTTAGATTACTTTTCATGTAGCTTATACTTAAGGTATTTTTTTTAAGTTTATTATTCTTTAAAACGTATATACTTGTTAAAAAAATTGAGTTAAAAGAAAAGGTCGCTAACATTTCATGACTCAATTGCAATTTTATATTCAATATAATCGGTCATATTTCATGGAGCATTCGAAATAATATATAATACTCGAAAATCAACAAGTGTTCCTTAAGTATTGCGTTTTCTTTTTTTATACTTTTCAGGGATTTCATTGTGTATCCGATTTCACTAAACGCAATTTTAAATTAATATTTTTATATTCTTACACAACTTTAAAGTGTTTTTATCATGTTTATTTGTGAATTTAATTTATAGTAATTCTTAAATTAAGTACGCAATATATTTTAAACTCACATTAATATTATAAAATTTTTATTACTATTTTTGAAATATTTTGTTTTATTTTATCAGTGTAGACTAGCTAATCCTTTGTATACAAATACAGTGCACTAACATTTTATAATTTATTATAAACATTATTAAACAATTCGTTTAAATAGTAAATTCAATTTTAATCAAATGTTCATAGTACATACCAGTAATAATATAATAGTTTGGTTAATTTACAAGGATAATTTTACGAATATATATATATATATATATATATATAAATTAGTGTATTTATTATAAAAATTAAAATGTAATGTCTAAGTACATTAATAATAAACATCTTACATTTTGTTACATCTCAAAACTTACTCTTTACCTATATTTAGATATTACCAATTCGAGACGACTTGTACTGATCGCCGAAATTAATCATTAAGTTTATATCTTACAATCTTAAGTTAATTCAACAATTTTAAAATAAATACTGCACATGGACTAATTAATAAATAAATTATAATTTTACAATAATCTTCATTCAAATTAAGTATATTATTTATATTGTTTTATAAACTGTATTATCAACTTATATTGTGATATAAGGTTTCGGCATAGTAAATGAGTGTAGTTCACTATTCAAAATGTAAAATGGTCTTATGATTTATTTTTAGACTTGGATAACCGACGAGAGCCGAACTACTTAACACCAGATATGATACCTAAACACATTTATGGCGGTTTCGTATCGCAGGAGACAGTTATCCGATGTGGCTCAAACCCAATCGATCGGTTATACTCAATGCAAGCGTCTTACTTTTGTAACAATATATCGGATGACGCAAATTCATTGCAGCTGGACGAACACCAATAATTTATATAATTATTACTATTATTTATTTATTTATAATGAGTGTACATATTAACACTAATTTATTTGTGTAATCGTATTTATTTGCTATGATTGTTGTTTAATAGTTGAAATAAAAGCAATATTATTACAATGATTACTATTGTATATTGTGTACACTGATCATTTGTACCCAACATGCAGTAATTAGTTCAAACGGTTTGAGGTATACGATGAACATATATTGTTTTATAATAATGGAGTTATGTAAAAAAAAAAAAGCTTTAAATCAAAATTTGTTTTACAATATTTACATTATTTTGAAGCACATACTCATATTGTTAAATTTTGGTTATAATATTTTATTTAGGCAGGTACTTACCTACTTATAGAGGCGTATTTTGGTAGAAGCTATGAGTCCTGTTGCCCAGAGCGGTACATTTTTAAAAGTTTAGAGAGAGAAAAATATTTATTTCGTAGGTTGCATACTAGTCAATAAAACAGTGGTTTCTAACCTACTATAAATTTTATCTTGAAATTTAAAGTGAAACTATTCGCAACTACAAAAACATAATTGTCCGATTTTTTCCTTTCATTTCAACGTTTAATTAATTTAACAGTTCAAAAATAGCATTTAAAAAACTAACTTGAATAATCATACATCATCATTAAATTTTTCAACCAATGAGAAGTATTTTTTGTTAAAAAAATATCAACTACATGAAATACATGTGAAGACATGCATGATACGAGAAAGAATTTTTATCCAATATTTCATTTAAACTCCTAAGTATATCCAGTATACTATCAAGACATATTCTTATCCAGTCAATCCAAAATAGACCATTTTTCCGAAAAAAGTTATCAACTTTTTTGAAAATATTTAAGCCAGTTGTGGTTATAAGAAAGGACTCGCAAAAAGAAAAATTCTTCAAAATAATTTTCAAGACTTCTATAATATATAGATACCATTAGTTGAACGTTATTTTGGACATTTTCTTGCTAAAACCACTTGATTTTTTAGTTGTTATAAAATATTTTCAGATAAAAGAAGATCAATTCTTGTGTTATTCAAAGGCAGAATTAATTCTGACTTATTAGCTACATCATCTTCACAGACGTTTCTAATCATTAAAATAGTTGCTGCTTTCATAAGGTCCTTTACAATGTTATGCTGCTTTGTTGAGTGTGGAATTTTTCACGTCCAACAATGTCTTGGTTGTTTTTAATAAAAAAAATACAGTATATCCAGTAAATATATTAGATGAACGATCAAGCCACATACGTTTTATTTTATTTTTATGTTCTTTCCAAAGATACAATGGTTTATCAACCAATATGGTATAATTTATAATATATAATATCCTGGATAGATATTGTTAAGATGTCTTTAATTTATTAACTTTCATAGATTTATTTAATAGAATTTATAAACAGTGCACACATTGAGGATGCATTAAGCCCAAACGATGTATGATGTCGGTAAAACGAAACTTCAAAATTTCGTTATTCGTGCAAACTTGTGCAAAACGACATTTTTCAATACTAATAACAATAATAAACTATTTTAATTTCATTAGACATCAAAAAAATTATCAATGATTTAGATATTTTTAAATCAAGAAAAAAAATTTTAATATTTTTAGTTTATTAATTTTTTTCTTTAAGTTAATTTAAGTTTTATATATTGTTGTATAATATTGAATCATATATTTAATATAATTATAATGTTGTCATACGTACAGATATATATCGTACTATGATTTATATTATACAGAAATTGTTCAAAGAAATCATTATAATAATGGAAGGTTTTTTCTTTTTTTGGTGAGGGAGGAAAAACAGCACAATATGTGTTGCGCGAATCCTGGAATTCATAAATACGCCTCTGCCTACTTATGGAAGTGCAATGATAAATTGAAGAGAAACCATATTCAGTGTACGTGTAAGATTTCAGACATCTGATATGTTTAATAATGTTTGTTAGTGTAATTCAACGCATTATAACAAGTATTTATAAGAACTTAAGTAGAAAAAACATGGTACATCGGTTAGGTACATTTTATTTGCACGCCATAAAAATGTTGCGCAACGTTTTAATTTTTTTTTTTTTTATTTATTGCAAAGATTTCGGAAAAAAAATTGATGCCTAAAAATCGATCCGAAATAATAAACCGTGAAAATCGATCAAATGATCTTGGAAATAGGTTATATTATGATGATAATTATTCCGTTTTCATATTCTCACTCTCGGCCGCGATACGTGCCGACGATTCGAGATCCGCGATAATCGCGCAATACTAAGTCAAAAACATATTTATCGTTCTGAGCGCGGGGGACGAATACAAAAAAAAAAAAAAAAGCATTCGTATTCATACATATGATTCGAGTTGCATATTATGTTATATTATAAGGTCAGAAAAAAAACAATAAAATAACAGGTGTCCCACTGCTCTTGGACCGGGTCGCAGGTGGTGTTCAGCGACGGGCTACTGCAGCAGAGCATTTTGTCATACGCGCGTAACGGTCATTGTTTTTTCCCCGGACTTATCGCGGGTGGTAATCGCATTACACACCAAGCAGCTGCTTCATACTGCAGCGTGTACAGTGACAATGGATTATTATACACGTCGAGTGGGATGAGTGGATTTCACGCGGATTTTCGCGATGACAAAAACCGTGACATCGTATATCAATGGTGCAGTTAGGCTCGTTTTCCGATCGAAACTTTTGCGTCGAAACCCGCGAATCGACCCTTGTTGTGACACTGGAAACTTATTCGCGTTACGGTACGTGATATTCGTTGACGGCATCGAAAGCAGTGTTTTGATATTAAATCCATACAATACACCGGTACGCACACACACGTTCATTGAACCCCTGAATCAAGTATCAAAGATTAGTATTTAAATGTTTGTCATTGATATGTATGCAAAAGGCCAAAATACATTTTTTTTATTTTATTTTTTATTTTGTAGTGCTGCCTGTACTATGCTTTAGGCATGATCTTTTTTTCTTTTTTTTTGAATCGTTATATATTTTTGTAAGTTTCATATTTCACATAGAACTAATGTCTAACACTCTACTCCAACGGTTCCCAACCCATCGGCCGAGGGAAACGTGGAACTGGACCGTGGACCATCATGAGTAAGGTCTATATATAGTTCTGGTTAAAAAAATACTTTACATATTTTTATTATGTAATAATATTTCTGGTTATAATAGACTACCCAGCAGTTGTCGAAATTGCATGAAAACTTAATGGGTTTTTCGAATACCTAAATGTGTGAACGAATAAACAAATATAGGAATTAACTGAATGTTGAGAGTGAATTAAGACTAAAACTGTCCAGTTTTAATTCAGATTTTGATTCTCTTGTAGGTGACAAGCCATGTCAAAAATCTCATTAATTTATTTAATTTTTGATTAAATTGGTCTAATAAAGGCTTCTTAATAAACGATTGTTTTTTATTTTTTTGGTAATAACTAACTTATTACTGACAAATGAGCACAATATAAATAGCAATTAGTGAGTCTCAAAGATTTTTTTATGAAATCGGTGACCCGCACAACTAAAAATGTTAGGATTGCTGCTCTACCCCATCACAAGCTCACTTGCTAAAGCTTATAAGAGTAGTATGTTTTATACTTAATTTGATTAATTTTGTAATATTGCATAGTTATCTTAAATATAAATATAATTTATCAGATAAATACAAATAAAAATAGATAATGACGTTTTAGATGCTACTTTTAATTTTTTTTTGTTTTACTACAAATTTTGACACATTTATTTAATTTTTTATTTAATCAATTAACACCCGCAAGGGGTAAAAGTACAGTGGTTTACTATTATTTCTTATTTATCTTATGTATGAAACAAACATACAGGTAATACAATTTAAAATATGCATAATTTTAATTTATACAACGGATCAAAATTAAAATCAAAATTGATAACTTCATTACATGACTTAGGCAAGCGGCATATTGAACTATTAATAACATAATTTCGAGTAGATGGAGGGATATGAAAACTTACTTTGTTTCTGGTATTAAAAGTAGGGACTTTAAAACCAATTAATGATAAAAATTCTGGAAATCTATCATACTATTTAATAACTTATACATAAACACTATATCATTGTACTTACGATGGGTAGCTAATGGTTTAAGACCAATACGGTTTGTAATATTAGAAGAAAACATGTTTAAAAATCCCATTTAATATCCAAACATATGTATGAAACGTCTTTGTAATTTGTCAAGCTTTTCAATCACCAGACTGTGACAGATTCCAAACCACAGACCCAAATTCTAATATAGACCTAACTAATGCATGGTAAAGTGTAGTAAGACATTTTATTTCTTTAAATTCGGCACAATTTCTTTTCATAAAATCAAGAACTCTTAATGCTTTGTTGCAAACAGAATCTATATGCGCATTGAAATTTAAATCATTTGAAAAAATAATGCCCAAGTCTCATACATTATCCCTTTGAATAATTTCTTCATTAATAATACAGAACTTAAAATTTATTGGAGAACTATGGCGATGAAAAGAAATGTGAATACATTTTGATATATTAATAGAGAGACCATTTTCTATACACCAAACAACTAGTTGGTTCAAATCGGATTGTAAGCTTTTAGCATCAGAAATTGAAGGCATAGGCAAATAGATCTTTAAATTAACAGCAAAAAGTGAAAACTTACAGTACTTAAAAACATTTCCAACGTCATTTATAAAAATTAAGAAGAGTAATGGCGATAAATAACCTCCTTGAGGTGCTCCTAATGAAACTGACACTATATTGGAAATTGAACTATTAATTTTTACCATTTGGACGCGGTCAGTCAAATAAGATTGAAGCCAAGATAAAAACTGGTCACTTATACCAATTTTCTTAAGTTTACCAATAAGAATAAAATGATCAACAGTGTCAAATGCTTTTTTTAAGTATGTGTAGACTACGTCGACTTATTTACCACATGACACTTCTTGGACTAAAAATGTGTAATATACTAAAAGATTAGTAATAATTGATTTTTCATTTCGAAATCCATGTTGTTCATTCGTTAGTATATAACTAAAAATCTTTGACATCCTAGGTACAATAATATAAGGTGTCATATTCAACATTTAAAGTGAATTTTGTATTTATATCCCTTAATCGAATGAATTTCTACAAAATTATACTATACACAAATAGTGGCTGTAATTGATAGGTAAATTTCAATATATCGGGATCAATAATCGAACTATTGGTTTATAGTAGAAACAAGTGTAAGTTTATTGGGTAGGATAAGTGTACCTAATATAATATTGGCTGTATTAATCAGTATAAATTAGATAAGTAATAGATATACATTTTTAAAATAGATTATTTTATACTGAGATATTTATATAGCTGTAGTTAACTACAGTGTTGCATTATGGCATTGATAAACGTTTTTGTTATACGCCTAATTATCTGGTTTGTACTAATTAATTAATATAATCAATCTAGTAACAGGATATGATTATTGTATTTTATAAGCTCATTGTTAAAAAAAAAATTATGATCAATAATTCGATCGTGACGCATTAATATTTCCATAATGACTTGTATATCTTGTAATTTTATAGGAATAAAAATGCTTAATTATTATTTTTACCAGTTGGTTGATGGATGAAAATACACATTTGATCATAAAGATATAATGTGGCCTACTTCTATTGAACCGTATTAAAAAAAAAATAAAATAGATTCTTTTAATAATAATTTTGTATACTTAAACATTCACTCCAGATCGTTCACAGACGGACGTTTCCCCACTGGAACACCGAGTCGTGTGACTCTATACGTTGGAACATCATCGTGATAGTAATAATAGTACATGCTTGTGTAGATGCATGCACGATGACATTCCGGCAACGTGAGATGGAGATTCACACAGATATACCGCGGTACGGGGACTCGTTGCGCGCAATTATGTAATTGACCGGCTCAAAATATGCTTTGACATCGATGACAGACATTGATGCATTTTCGAACTTGGCAACGGACAGAGGCAATCGCGGAACGACTTGTTATGAAAGTGGTGAAAGGTGGTGTCTCGAGAATTAAAAACATTTTTCAACGGTTTGCCTCGTGATGCTTTTCTGTCAGTGAGATCCATGATTTTGCGAACTGGTGGTCGGACGTAGTGGTGCTAAAAACAAACTGGTCTAGGCGGAAAAGCGAAAAATTCCGCCTTGGCCGATCAACCAAAAATTGTTCAATTGTGCTGAACGACCATTGAAAATAACAAAACATCTATTAATTACAATAGAAGTAAGGACAAGTATCATGAATTAAACGGGAGAATGATATGCAATTTTCAAGATTTACCTAGCGCAGGCTTATGTTTGACCGTTGTATATTATCTACTCCTGGGCTGATATACTTCCAGTCCCCGACTGTCCGTGCCTTGTTCGATCTCGGTTCGTTCAGGCTTACTTTTCCGGTGCCGGTGGCAGGCGCCTTTTATTTTGTTGATGACCGCGACTGCGTGTGCTGTAATATCATTATTGTATATTATTTGGTACATCAGTGCAGTCCAACATTTTGATGGTATAATTAACGGGTACCCATCCTATTGTGTAAATCTAACCTAAATAGCACATTTATCTAGGTTGATTCAACAGCACGTTAGTGCAGTCGCCAATCAAAGCCAACCGCCACCTCGCAGGAGCCTTTTTGGTACAGATAGTTTACGTACATGAATAAATATTAAATATTGGACCTATGTAGGTGTATACGTTACAGGTTTTTGGTCTCGGACAGTATTTTTTTTTACTCAAAACCGCAATAACTAACTAGGATTTTTTTTTCATCGGATATTCTTATACCTTTGAATTTTAATTGTATCGTCAAATAACGCACGAAACACGTCTCCCATTATAATCTATTTGTACACAGAGCCGTACACGACCGGCACGTGGATTACAATACAGATAACGGGCGAGTCAGTTTCATTTAGGTAGGTACGTTTGGAGTAGAAATGCACTCGCCAACTGTTGAATAGCGAATGAATAAATTAATGTTAACGAATGTTTTGTTCGCGCACCAACAAAAACCCGCTAAACGGTGAGAAAATTTTTGCTAACTCCGTTTAATGCCGCGTACAAGGGGTCATCTCGCCTGGTCCGACTACACATAATAAACCGTATACTATCGTTTTCGGAAGAAATATAAACACCGGCAGGGCTAATTTCGCAGGGTTTTGTTTACGGGTTTAAATAACGTTCATTGTGCGAGTATACGTATAATAATAGTACGCGTCCTGGTCGTACGCGGGCACGGGTGGGCGAAATTAAGCGCCGCCGCGGGGATATAGAAGGGCGCGACGGTGACGGCGGCGTCCACGTGCAACAAAAGATTGCAAAGCGTCCGGGCACGTGTGCTGCGTAGGGGGTATACACTGTGTACACCGGTGTTTGTACAAGCCACGAAACTGTAGTACGACGCGGCGATGGCGATTTCGATTTCACACGATTCACGCGCATTGAGCAAATAACATTATATATATATTATAACTGTACGTGTGTGCGAATGTGTGTATACGTGTGTGTTTTTACGTATTTTGTTTACGATTCAGTGGCGTATTCAAAACGTAGGGTTTAGAAAATTTCCAAACATTAAAATTGATTTTATTACCTTTTAGCTCTTGTTTAACACAGATCGTTATTCTCTATTTGTTAAAATCGATAAATATTTGCTAAATAATAAAAACCTTTGTAACATTCACATGTATATGTTTTTGTTCGACGAGCTATTTTATCACAATGTAGAGCTTTTAAAAATTACAGCTTTTAGAAATTGCAAAATTACTACTTTCTTCGAGTTAGAAATATTTGTTTTAATCTATCTGAGAAGTAAAATTATTGCTAAAACGTTGCGTGTGTGTTAAAAATAAATAAGAAAATCTACGAAAACAATGCGAATAAAACATATTAAGGACTGATTTAGGTCAGAGTGATAATATTGTTGTTTAATTAGAACATATCATTTGAGATCAGAAACCGAAAATTTGAATAAATAACACGAATAATGTGAACTGATGTGATCGACTGTAAAATAGTTGGATAGTGTTTAGGCGGCATTCAAAATGTCAGTACATTACAAAACATAAAGTCTAACTCTGCGTGTGATAATTTAAACATTTCAACGATTTCAACCTGAATTATATATTATCAGAAAATATATTTGCGTATATATGGAAGAATAATTACAACAATTTTTTTTTTTTAATTTCTAATGAACCTTATAATATGATATGTTGTGTACAAACAAATGCAGTGAAGCTCATAAAATTGATTCGGAGTAGATTTTAATTTTTAACAGAAAACTCAATAATCCGTTTGAACACTAAACAAATATTACAATAAAAAAGTTATTTCATTGATGAAATATGAGTATTGAAAACGGATACAATAATTAAACGGTATAAATCAACATTTATAATCATTTTGCAGATTATACACGCATATAACGCTTACAATAAACGTAAAAGGATAGTACTAGTAATAGAAGTGTAGGGTTTTTATATGAAAAAAAAAAAAAATGAACAAACAAACATTTTACGTTTGTATTTTTATCTTTTTAGATTTTTTTTTCACTGAAATAACAATATCTAAATTAAACTGATATGTTTTAATCTAAAGTCACCGTTGACACTCTTTTTTTTTTATTAAACTGTAATCCTCGTGTTTATTATTATTATTTTTTTTACAATATACTTTACCCTACAAAATATAATATATTTGGTGAACAACAAAGCTTTGTTTGATGTTTAATTAAATTTTTTTTCTCATTCAGCTTTTAAATATAAATTAAATATTTTATCGCAGTGTTTAAAATTATTTACACAAAAAATAGACTATTGAATATTAAGGATCAAAAGAGGAAACAAAATACACGAACAGTAAATTATACTTAATGCTAGTTAAACAGAATAATAATGAAATCTCTAAAAAGTTATACATTATTTTACTACAAATTCTAAATATAAACTCGTTTTATATAAAATATAATATATACATTCTATTTATAATTTATCTAGTTATATTTGTGCTTAACTTTTGACAAACATTTTTTTTTTAGTTACAAATCAAATTTTATGAAAAATCTTACATACAATTTTCAAACTTTAGATATAAAAATAAAATTAAAATGTTATGAATTTTGGACTGCAAAAATGTAATGAATTTTTTCATTTTGTGAAAATGTATTACTTAAATTAGAATCTAATCGAAAAAGACCGGTTTTGCATTGAAATCATTTTTAAGTATCGGAACCAAAACCTTTATCAGAACCCATAATAATTTTTATGAAATAACCGAAACCGAAACCAAAACCGAAATTTTAAGTTTAGTAGGTAATGACTAATTAAATGATTAATGACACATAAATAAAAAAAAAAACAATTTATTCAAATAAAATCATATATTACTATATACATAAATACATATATATATATGTATAGTGCTTTAAGGTTATTTAACATTTAAATTAAATTATTTTCTTTTTATCAATTGCATTGTATATTATTTAATACTTCAATGTTTGGTGAGGTTTAAACAATAGCAACAATCTAACCGGATATAATATCGGTAAAATATATTTACATTTTCACAACCCACTTTTGCACTCCATATATTCTTAGATGAACTATAAGTAAGTTGCACTCCTAATTAGTAAATTTTAAGGTTTTGAATTAATACCTATCGTGATAGACTACCATGTTTGAATTACTCCTTTATTATACTATAATAGTATTTAAAAATTATACTTTAAATATGGTAGTGTTAAAAGTTAATGTAGTCTGTGCTTATTTTAAAAAGTAAAAAATTCCTTGTTCAATTAAAAAAAAATAATGAAAAAAGACCAATAGATTTAGTTAAAACCGGTACTATCCGAATTCGATATTTTTTTTCGGCACTCTACCAAAAAACAGGTTAATAATAATTATGAGAAATTTTACGATTTTCATGTTTATGAATGAGGATAATTTTCAAATATTACTATGTACATTCGTAACACAATTATTACTTATAAGTTATAATAATAGTTTCATTCGTTATTTTGAAATCATTGTTTAGTGAAAAACAGAATAAATTTGTTATAAAATGCACATCGATTAAGTTCGAAGTTTATATTACAATAGCGTACCTAAGTTAACCGAAGTGATATTCGATAATTAATCTATTATTCGTATTAAAAAGCTTTAACAATATCAAAATATTTTATTAAAATGTTGGTGTGGTATAAAGCTAATTTTGGTTTAAATAATAAATTTTCGGAAATAAATAATCGAAATTTGATTCACCTATTACATTTGTTTACCTATAAAAGTAGGTTTATCGTTTAATCGCTTTAAATATTCTAAATAATATCAGACTGCGTACATTATATTAATTCAACAATATTTTTTGTATCTCATGTTTAATTGACACCTGTTAAATATTTGGTCATTTGACTACTCAAAAATGCTGTATATTTAATTGAATTAATATTATTTTGAATAAACAACTAAATATATCATTTTCATATCATGCAGTACGTGTACAAATTGTACAATCACCATTTGTAAATCTACGCAGGTCTGTCACTACAGGTTTAAACATTCATTAATTAAAATTGTATCCACAACCGTGAAATCTTCGTTGGAATTCCCGTAAATTTAGACTCGAATGTCTTATACGAAGTTGTCTAAATTTCATCGGACTTAAAATAACAGCCGTTACGCAAATCTAGTTTGAAGTATTCATTCTTCGAGTTCAGTATCACGCGGTGTGCGCAGCAGGAAAAAATTTAAACGGTAGATTACGTGTATATTTCAAAACGTTTTTACGTGCTCTCCCTTTCCACGTGATTTTTTTAGACTCATTTTATTATGTTTGTATTTGAATTTGAGTGTATACTCGGAAAACTCCACGGGAGGTTGACAACAAATCCGAAAATAATAAGCCACTTTTGCGGTTGCTGTCTTGCCTCTTATACCGCAGCTTTTGAAATATAATATAAAAATAAAAAAAATAAATTTTAACCATTTTTATCGACAGCATTTGGAAAACGAAAAACGATTTAAAGCAATAATTTCGTTGCTTCTTTCGTGTAATGTAATTAGCGTAATATATGTTTCCATATCCCATATAGTTTAGAACAAATCTGTTGATTATTTTGTTGATTATTCAGGTGGCTTTTTCCATAAATTATGAAAATTCAAAATTATCATGATTTTTTAAAGAGTGTTAATATCCTGTTAAATATTTTCAACTATGCATCGTATATGATATTGTTGATAAAAATGCATTCAAGCTGCATTAAAAAGAAATTATTTCGCTGAAATTGATGCTAAACAAGAAATAATTTAATGCTCTGGTCAAAAATAACAATGAATGATAAATAGTTTGATAATAAGTTTGTTACAGTTTTAAGTAACAAATATTGCCTTATTGTCTCAATAATTTTGAATATGGTAAATGATTATAATATGACTCTATAATATTCATTTTTTCAGTAGAAATGACTGCGTCATATTATATATATATTAATATATTTTGATATCATTTATAATTTTGTATAATATTACAATATGCATAATCATAAATCCGTAGAATTTATTATTATTTTATTTTGCGTTATTTTATGACGATTCGCGTATACGAAAAAGTATTTATTATATAGTCATAATACTATATGAAATGTGGTATTATTCATTTGAATAGACATTTGATAAAATTGGATGCCCCGAAGCGAATCGAGTTTTCAAGTGTACTCGTCACCCTTCTAAATGAGCCGTATGACAGTTGCAAGCACCCTAGAACTCGCATTTGAATTTTTTCCATCGATAAGAGTAGTGTTTAATGTTTGAAAGTAATTGGTCATTCAAAAGCCACTTGTACGCATGCCTACATTTAGTGTATAATGTACGTCCTTACAAACAATACACAACATTCAGAATAGATATATGCGTTTTGTATACGTATGTAAATAAAACTGTGTGTTGCCCCCGGACAGCAATGTTTTGTTTTTACTTTTTATTTTTTTTCTATACTGAAAATAACAAAACAAATTTATGTTAAAAATACATTATTTACATAAACAATAAAATTAAACCAAAAATATATAACTTTTAGATAAACTTTGCGTTGATTTAGTAAATATACCAAAATTATATCAATGAGTTAAAGTCATTTTGGGATAATTAAACTTACTTAAAGATGTCATATTCGGAAGTACTTAAGTTTATGTAGATTTTAGACGATACATATTATTTCTTTTCCTTTATAAATTGTACCATAACTCTAAAATTATGTCAACATTTTTTGAGTAGATAAACCAATAAAGTTTAATTAATTTTTCTTTCGTATAAGGTTAACAACTATAGAATTTTTATCCGCTGATAAAAAACATGTCTTAACCAATTTTCTACACGATCCATTAAGC
>JASXSY010002564.1:0-139883 GCA_034509805.1 Sipha maydis | reverse complement strand
GGGACAAAGACCCCTACGCTTATTTCATAACTCCGCTATTTATAATAATATACACACATACGCGTGCAACGAGGTACAGCAAAAAACTGAAAATATAATGACATAATATACATATTCATAATATTGCTCTTAGTCAACTTCTAAATATATATATGTATAGACTTTATACTATATCCCTGTATCCCCTTGTATTTATCCCGCTACCTCTGTTCGACCAGAGTAAATACAAATAATACAATAAGCACAATACATACATGCATACATACATATATATATAAGTATAATTGTACATAATTTAACATGCATTATATTATGTACCTATCCAAGAGCCCCGAGTTCTTGAAAATTATGCTCCAGGTTTCAAGGTTAAAGTTCTTCCCGCAGAAAAATTGAATGAATACACGTGTTAGAAATGTAAATTTAATTAATAAACGTGTTTATTAATATATAATATATATGTAATGTATGTTTAGTCTGAAGTTTTATAATATCTTTAATGTAAGATCGGTTTCGAATAAAAAAATTCATCATTAGGTATATACAAACCAATAAAATCGCGATTGAAAATGAAAAAATAAAAGAAGGAATACATTGAGAAAAATTGGTCGTTTTACATAGAAATTTTAATACATATATATATATATTATTATACTTATTCCCTAAAACAAATTTAATACAATATGAATTAGGGGTTAATTTTATTTCAGAAATGTGTTCTTTATATCTTATTTTCAAATTTATTTTTGTCTTCATTATAAAAAAATTATTGCAATTGCATTTAAATTAATGAATATCAACATTAAAAAAAAATTGATTTTTTTGTGAAGTTGTTAGTTCTGTTAAAATTAGTTTATTTTAATAAATAAATGCCATAATTTTATTGAATTTGTACATGATCAATTTTGATCTACCTGTAATGACCTACCTGATGATCAATTTTTAATTTGAATCCAATCGCATATTAAAAATATAATAATACTAATATTATAGGCTAAGCGTTTATTTATTTATTTAATTATTTCTTTACATAAACTATTTATTTATTTATTTATAAATCGATTTACAAGTATTAACCATTTATTAATTTTTTATTAAATAATAAGAATATTAATTTTATTAAGATTAATAATTCTTATCATATTAAAAACTTATAACTACACTTATATGTACACTTTATATGTTCAATACAATATATTGTAAATAAATAAATATATTTACATGATTTTGTTTTCTTTATATATTTATCACACCCAAATAAAATAATTCAAACCATACGTCATTCAAACCATTTTATAATCTCAGTTAATTTTTTGCTTTCATAGTAATAGTGGCATATATAAATATAAATTAAGCATTTTTGCATTTAAACCAACTAGAATATATCTTCTGCCAACGTCAGTATTTAGTATAATTTTCAAACAAATATAACACGTAATTTTATAAGTCATCTTAAAATAACTTTATAGATATTATAATATATATTATACTTTATATTATAATATAGTTATGATCATACCCTATAGATACAATATGAGTACTTGTATTTTTTTGTATAAATGAATCATATTTATTTTCTTCAGTTTGGTTTATTAAATTATTGATCAAAATATGCAACAACAGTATACAGTTGTTTTTATTTACAAAAAACGGCGATAAAAAGTTAATAAAATATTACTGCTTATCAATTATATGTATTATGATTCATTTATATTAAAAAACATTTTTATGATTTCAAAACATTTATAATTTCATTGTTAATTTGGTAACTTGAATATTAGATTGAAAATTAAATTCTCATAAATATAACTAGAGTAAAAAAATTCTTTAATTGAAAAAATTTAAACCGGATTTTTAACGGGATGCAAACCAGTGGTGATAATATTTTTCGCATAAGGAGATCCTATAAACAAAAGAGGTGTGAAAGTAATTGTTTTTTTTTAAAGTACAAAAGTACGACTACATTCCTCCCACAAAAATATTGAAATTAAGAAAAATTGTAATTAAAGTACATAAGCACTTATAATTCATAACCACAATAACATAATACTGTAGTTGTAAGAATCTAAATTTTTATTTAAAAAAACTATATTTATTACAATTATTTGCTATCCACACATTTCTTTTGATATAAATTGTAAACGGGCCAATAAACTGCTAGAAAAGAGCTGTTATTATAGCCGAATAAGTGGTTTTAAGAAGATTTATTTTTTAATGGGAGTCAATTTTTATAATGATTACAATATATTTTAAAATTAGCCCTCCAAGAAAAGGGATTGAAAATTAGTAGAAATAAAACTGAGTATATTGAGTATGATTTTGGACAAAAAGACCAAGAAGTTGAAGGAATGAGGAGACAACTGACAATAGATGGTGATGTGATAGGTGAAGTTGAGAGCTTTAAATATTTAGGATCTTTTGTTCAAAAGGACGGGGGCTTTGACATTTGATATAAAACATAGGATTAAGTGCGGATGGATGAAATGGAGAGAAGCATCGGGCGTGTTATGCGATAAGAGAATTCCAATTAGGCTGAAAGGTAAATTTTATAAAAGTGTAGTGAGACCAACTATGCTGTATGGTTCAGAGTGTTGGGCGATTAACAGGAGAATAGAACAAAGTATGAGTGTCACGGAAATGAGAATGCTTAGATGGTTGAGTGGAGTGACAAGAGAAGATAGAATAAGGAATGAATACGTGAGAGGTAGTGTTGGTGTAGCGCCAATTGTGGACAAGATGAGAGAAAACAGGCTGAGATGGTTTGGGCATGTGATGAGGCGAGAGGAAACGAATGCAGTAAGAGTGGTTATGAAGATGGACGTTGAAGGGAAAAGAGGAAGAGGAAGACCAAAAAAGAGATGGTTGGAGACTTTGGAGAATGACATGAGGGCTGTCGGTGTGTGCAGAGGAGATGTGATTGACCGAGTAAAGTGGAGGTGTAGGACAAGGGTGGCCGACCCCAAATAGTTGGGAGGAAGGCGAAGTAGAAGAAGAAGAAGAAGAAGAAGACAATATATTTTAAAATTAATAAACCCTTCAAATTCTTGTGAATTTTTTTAAGTAGCTATTATGACGAATATAATCTAGGCAGTGGCGTATTTTTTCAATTTTTTCTAAAAAATGAGTCATTTTAAAATATTAAAAAGAATACTTGTAAGGTATGAATTAATCATTTTGTAATAATAAATACAAATTAATTAAAAATTATTTACAACCACGTGATAGTAATTAATGTTCTCTTTATTTGTACATTCGTATTAAATTATTAATGACTATTGAACATTTTTATTCTTCTGAGGCAGTCGACACCCGGGAACTCCTCACTGAAAAAATGCCACTGACTCTAGGAATATTACGTGCAAATTGTTTCAAACACATGTTGTGTAGAATAGTTGCAGTAGGATGTCGAAACATTATTTTGCGAGAACGATGTAATAACGCAGCGCATTAAAATTGTGAGTTATCAGACAATTAATTCTCAACCGAATTTCGCATACAATCATAAAGGAATACAATTATATATACATACATAACATGCGAAACGACTCGTCCGGTTCGGCGGCGAAATATACTATACAAGTATGTACGGGGAGCAATGCATTTTCATTCAAGACTATATATATATATATATATATATATATATATGTGTGTGTGTTATATGTACTGCCGACATTCCAGAGACAATATAATATAAGCTTTTGTATGTGACAGTGCGGTAGAGGTGGTGTAGTTATATATTAAAACCACCAATCAAGAACGTATTGTAAGGTATGTGGTGACAGGTATAATGATAATAATAATAATAATACTTTGGTAAATTTGTCAAAGACTTAACTTTGTGCGAGGATAGAAAGTCGAACCACTCGAATTAATATTATGCACTTTACAATCGCACGTCATTGCCACCGTCGTCGTGTATTCCATTAAAACTTAATTATATGCCTATAAATTATCTACATCTGATAAGTATATATAAACTCCTCATGCGCTATTGGTGTGTATAATTTTTTATTGGGGAACCAAATCGACTTCGAGCTGATTTTTTTCAATTTTAATCATTATTTTATGGAATTTGATAACTTCTATAACATATACAAATATATGCATAATACTTTTTATAACTTAATATATTGAATATTTCTTTACCAGAACGACGCAAAAATAACGTCGTTCATGTATAATATTATTATATAATAATATATTGATTTATGCACCTTAACTAGCTCGTTATGAACGAAAAATAAAAAATAATTTCTTTTCCTTTTAATAATTGAAGGGTCCAGAGCAAGAATCAGGTATCTCCGTTTTTTTTTTTTTTTTTACAAAAAGGAAGAAAAAACTGGAGATACTTGGTTATTGCATTAAAACGAATAAATTTTGTTTTTTACAATTTTATTAGTAAATAAATATAAGACGATAATGTATTTATAAATAACACAAACCTGCTAAGCATTATATTTATTAATTACAGTTTTGTTTTAACACAGTATGCATAGATTGATAAAACAAATATTACTCCAAATTTATAAAAATGAAATAAACAAAAATAAAATAGGAGTAACTGGGTTACAGTTACTTATTAATATATTTGGCTTTTAATTAATACAAAATAACTCATAAATACTATGACAAAATAATATAATAAATTATAATTAATAAAATTATACATTTATTATAACAAAAATAAACTTAATAAATTATTTATTAATAAAATAGTATATTAAAACATACCAGAATGATCTCATAAAATCGTACATCATACAACGTGTACAGTGTTACTGATTATTTGATACAATAACCGGTATCTTTGGAGGTAGTTGCTGATTGCACTGAAATCTAAAAACCAGGTATCTTATTTTGTATGATATTGAAGCGCCTTCATATTCAAGGTTTATTGATAATTATCTATAAACTTTGTCTTCATACAGTACCGTCCATAAAATAATTGTGTGATTTTTATAAATAGACATAATGGATTATTAGAGTCATTCGATTCATTTAGATTGAGTTATTCAAAAAACTTGTTAATAATTTTGTTTATTGAACCATGAACAAACTAAAACACGATTACTACTGCATAAAACTTGATAAAAGATCTATTAGATCAATCGTTCATATTCATTTCGTTCAGTTTCGTACACTTGAACGAACCGAATTGATTTTATTATTGGAACGATTTAATGTATTTTGTGTTAAAGTCATAACCTAATTAAAATGTATATGTTTATATCTACATAATATAATTTAATATATTAAATATTTAATAAATATAATTGTTTGTATAATTTTAAAGTAGACAGACGGAAACATTTCTACTTACTTTTAATGTATATCAGTGATGTAGACCTAAAAAAAAGTCTTGAGTATACGCCAACTGTAGGTAAGAAGGGTGAGTGGGGTTAATCCTGCCCCTCATATTTTTATCCATGAACGACAAGATTAACCAACAAAATAAAGATTCGGAATTAAAATCAATAAAATACAATTTATTTGAGCGACTTTTTAAACTATATTTCCGAGCAAAAAATTAAAAATAAATATGTAAAATGTAAAAATTATAACCGTTTCTAATAAACGTAATAACAAGGAAATATGTTTGATATAATTTAATAAATATTTTATTATTTTTTATTTTTTGTAGAAAAAGAACAAAATTCGTTAATACATTCGTTTATAGCTACAAGATTTATAGTATAGCTCAGTGGTTGTCAACCTTTTTGGGTCCACGGCTCCTTTTGATTTTGAAATAAAATAAACGGCTCCTATACGAACATTTAAAATAAACAAATTTATATTAATTATAATCATTTTAATTTAACTTTATTTAATGATAAACATGTAATTATTAATAATAGTAAACATATTTTTTTGAGATTTATATTTTTACAATTAAAAAATTAATACAACAATAATAGTTTTAATATTTAATGGGACGGCTGTGCTTGTTTTTGTTGCATAATATTATCAAATCGTGGTGTTAATTTTAAAAGCGCAATTCTCATTTCCTTATCGGTATTCAGTCTTCCTTTATATTTAGTTTTTAATAACTGCTAAAGCCGAAAAACCTGTTTCATATAAGTATGAAGAAGCAAATTGAATCAAAGTATTGATAGCCTTATTGGCTACGATCGGATACTGCTTCTTCATAGCTATCCAAAATTCTGGTAAAGATGATGATGCAAATTTAGATTTTGATACTGAATCTGAGGATAAGTCTATCAGCTATTCTTGTTCAATGATTGTTAATTCTGACGGTAGATCAGTAGTAAAAGGATCTTTAATCCAATTTTGTTGTTGATCGTCGTCGGGAAAATAATTTTGGAAGTGAACTATAAGTTGTGATAAGTGTTCTATGAATAATAATTTGACAGATGTTATCAAATTTAAATTATTTTCATGAAGGAACATATACAATGTAGGAAAACAGTCATTTAAAGCACCTTCATCCATTTTATTCTTCCACAAGACTAATTTCCTTTTAAAAGAAGTAATTTTTTCTGTTAACTGCAAAATGTGGGTCTCATTACCTTGTAGAGATACATTTAATACATTGAGCTTTTCAAAAAAAAACACAAGTACGATAATTTTATTAAAAATACTTCATATTCAAATTTTTCAAATGTTTTTTTTGTTGAAGAAGAAAACAATGAAGTTCTTTTCGAAGTTCAAATACACTTTTCAACACATTTCCTCGTGAAAGCCAACGGGAGTTGCAATAGTACAAAAGCGAGGTATGCTCAGCTCCCATGTCTTCACACATTTTTTCAAAACACCGGGACTTTATAGGTCGAATTTTAATGAAATTAACTATTTCAATAACAGACAGCAAGACTTCATTAAGACTTGGTCTAATAATTTTTGAAGCGAGAGCTTCTCTGTGTATAATACAGTATGTCCATACAGCGTAAGGGGCTTTTTTTTAACGAGTGCCTGTAAACCATTATAACAACCTGCCATAAAGCGAGCTCCATCGATGCAAATACCAAAACATCTGTCCCAAACAATGTTGTTTTCAGTCATGAAAGAATTTAATATATTAAATAAATCTATTGCTTTTGTTTCACCAACAATAGTTTTACAAAAATGTAAATTTTCATGAAACACGTCATTTACTACGAACCTTACATAACAAATAAGATGGGCATCATTATGGCTGTCAGTTGCTTCATCTAGTTGAATGGCGAAGTCATTTTCTTTTAGTTTTTCAATTAATTGATCATTGATATCTTCAGCCATATCTTGTATTCTACGACTAATAGTATTATCCGATAATGGCACATTTTTAAGTTGTTTAGCAGCTGCATCCCCAATCATAATGGACACCATGTCCATAGCAGCTGGTAAAATTAGATTTTCTGCGATAGTATGAGGTTTTTTACTCATTGCTATTCATAGGCCAATCATACGCCAAGCTACTCTATATGAAACGAGTAATGCTTAAGAAGTAATTGTAGCTTGCTTTGTAAAAATATGTTTTTGTTGAGCCATTGCTTTTAACTTT
This sequence comes from Sipha maydis, assembly GCA_034509805.1. Lineage (NCBI taxonomy): Eukaryota > Metazoa > Arthropoda > Insecta > Hemiptera > Aphididae > Sipha > Sipha maydis. The sequence continues at coordinate 132,385 of JASXSY010002564.1, read as the reverse complement.
GATGCGAAATAATCACGTGGTTTGTTCACCAAATTTCCATGAACTGTCTCCAAAGGGCGTTTCATTTTATTTGGAAGCATACTTTCTACTGCCATTACTTTCAAACAAATGACGCACTGAGGATGTTCTATGTTTTCAATAATAGTGCTATAGTAAATCCGAAATTCAAATAACTGTCGTCATATTTTCTGAATTTTAGTTTCTTCTTTTCAATATTTGAAATTATTTCAGGACAACCACGTTTTTTACTGGAATTCAAAACCTTATCCATAGTTATAACTATAATTATTATAGAAAAAAAACCACAAATAACACAGCCGTAACGCATATAACACATTGAAAACAAAGCGGACAGCGGTGTGCAACTGATAGATCAAAGGCATGATAGGCAAATTATGAAGTTCTTACTTGTAAATATTAATCAAAGTATGCTATTACTTGATATCGCAAACACATAAATAATAAATAGACCCAATTCATGGTTATCACAGGTCGATCTATTTCACACACACAACACGTATTGGTGAGCAGAATTACACGGCCTCAAAAAAAAGATAACAAAAACTAAATATATAAAATTAAAATTTGATTTTTAGTTTCTACTGCGAACGCGGCTCCCTTGATAGTAACCGACGACGCCCCTAGGAGCTGCGACGCACAGGTTGAAAACCACTGGTATAGCTAATATACCCGTATACCTGCGCATCAGAAATTATTTCATAAGTATTCGCATCAACAAAAAATTGAGAAGCCGTTATATATAGGTACATATAAGCATTTTATAATACTGTTCAACATATAATATATAAAATATATATTCCTTGAATTACTCAAGTAAGGGTTTGGTTTCATTTCGACGGCATAATAAAGGAATATACATATTTATATAGACCCCCAACATCGATCGTAAACCCGATACCTATTACTACATATCCTATACTGAAGATTTTTTTTTGATTTCCAACGATGACCACTGAATACAATAATAATAATAATAATAATAATAATAACGAGATTCAACGATATAACAATATACACTTCAAACACGTTTTGACATAATTTAGTACAGATTTTTTATATTGTATGCAACAACGTGCACATATAATGTACAAACTTTAAAATATAACGGCGTATTTGTAAAAAAGAAATGTATGTAGTAAAGTTCTTATTCAAAATAATTGCAAGTTTTCTGAATGAATTAAAATCACTGCACGTCGTGTATTACGTACCACATATATGTATATATAATACATCACTGATACAAATCGTGCAATATTTTCCGAAACAACATTGCGTCGTTTCGTCTCCCCATTTGCTTTTTATCGGACGAGTGTACCCGGTTCCGTCGGATTATACACAAAACGATAATAATATACATGTATAAAGTATTGTAATGTACTTGCACGGCCTTTTCACTCGTTTCAATGTAATATATTATTTCGTTTCCGAGACGAAAAAAAAAAAATAATACAGCCAAATATTTGCCAGCGTTTAAGTGTCGCAAGTCCTTTCTTGTTTACAAAGTTCACTACGCGCGCACGCTATCGTGTTCATAAAAGTATGTATGTATTATTATAACGAGAGCGAGGGTAAGTATATTATAATATATACATATAACAGTAATAACAATCGAAAATACACGGCGCAGTGTTGCGTACGCGGTAGAAGTCTAATAATATAGAGCGTAATTTTACCAAAGCGGTTTTTTTTTCACTCTCTCGCGATTCCGTGATATATATATATATACGAGTATAAATTATTGTTTAACTTTTTCCTTTTTTTTTTTTTTTATCATTATCACAAAAGAATACGCGATTTTAGTGCATTGCGGTGTTCTTCCGTCCTGTCCAAGTACCTCCAGAGACAAAAATATTAAATTCCACCCGCCACCTATCATATCCGACGAGAAACGGCCTCTCTTTGACGACGACTACACGACCAACACACGCACAGTCCAATTACATATTCATCGGCGGCAAAAACGGGTGCGTTTAACAAGCGGATGGCTGCGAGCACCGTGCTTGAACGAGGAGGTGTAATGCCGAGGCTTTAGATTACCAATTCAAAACAAGCTCGTTTCTTCGCCCTTCGCGTACATAAGCATGTACAATGGATACAATTACTCCGACGAAAACCGATGTACCGCACGCGCGCTCTTCTACTATAACTTAACCACGTTTTTCCTAGCACATTATGTTATATCAGTATAATAAGAAGCGTATCCAGGATAGGGGGTCCACGATGTATATCTCCTCAAAGTCCTGATGTTTTTCCATAACCGCCCTTAAATGGTCATTCTTCAAAATTTTAATGTAAATAAGACACTCTTGATTTGAAAGACAACAATAAGTAAAAGTTTTTTTATTTTTTTATTTTAATGTACGGTAATCGCATAAAAAATTATTTACCGTTGTAGAGGTTCAAATTTTGATCGTAGAAAACGAAATTGTCTGCGTGTATGTATACACACTGTGCGTACTAATATTCTGTCGGAACTCGAGTACGATACGCATTCGAACATCAAAACGTGATTTGACGTATAGTAATGTGTTTTACATATTAATATATTTGATAACCATGTAGTTGTTTCGTTTTTTCGTAGCAATTTGTAATAATAAGCCACGTACAACTCACCCGTAATCCCGAGTGCAGTATTATAATACTGTCACACCACGTTTTTTCCGTTTCATGTCGACGGTATTACGAGTATTGTCAACAGAAAACCTGTCGGTATCTGTTTTCTCACCAGGCAATAGTGTTATGATTATTATTATGTATTCGGCTATCTATTACGAATTAATAATTTTGATGCAATAAGTCATTTAATGCGTTTTGTGATTTAAACATTAAATGCAACGCTTGACATAAGTTATATTCTACATAGTCTGGAAAAAAAATCGGCAGGTTTGTTATTTAAAGTTCCGATTACGAAACAATTCTTAATCCTTTGCGTACGGTGGTTTTCATTGGAAATAACGGTGAAAGACAAACACTATTTTATCGGTCTCCGCGCAGCTGCCGTTCCGGCGGGATTTTCCTTGCGTATACATTTCAAAATAATAATAATCCCAACACTCCTGCACGGACAACCGTCGCTCACTACGTCGCAGCCACTACGACCCCCGATAATAATACGTTTTAATACACGTAATTACAGTCGACAACAAGCAAACGAAATCGTGACGTAACGCGAAAAGGGAACGTGTCAAAAACGAACCGTAGTGCACAATAGTCGTAGCAGACTGCGGCAATATTAATAAATGTATAAGCGTATGGTGATCGCGAACAATCTCAGAGCTTCGACACGAATGCACGTGGCGAGAATAAAACGTCCGTGGTGACTTGACGAGCACTCGCGTGCATGATGGGAGGGGGGAGAGGTCGGTGAACGTTTTAATTAAACGGCGCTATAATGTCTGTCGTACAAATTTCGGGACTTAAACGATAGTAAACGTCTCCCATTGTGCGCGGGCGTTAAGTACACCGTGTACGTACGCAGATGGAAAGCACTTTATCGAACGCTGTATTGGGTGTACGCCGGGTTGCCACAAACAGCTGCTCTCGCCCCGTACGCGACGACGGCGACGACTATGACGTTTTCGGACATTGTGCAATAAAGGTTTTAAAACCGAGCCAGAGGAACTGCAGCAGCATTTACATGCGGACTATGTATGTATATGCGTGTGAGTCGAATGCGCGGACATTTCGATGGGGAAACATTTGAATAGGGTGTGTAAGTACACCGTTTCACGACCCATTAAAAAGGGACCCGACGACGGGGACAAAAAGTCCTTACGATCCTTCGAACGGTCGCACCACGTCCTGGCGCCAAAACCGGCGTGACTCCGCGCCGTATACAACCCGAGTGCGATGAACTGCGCTGCTACTGGCGTGGCGTTAGAGGTACGCATCGTACAAGTATTTAAATTTCACCCGCCGCCGTACGTTCGTAATACGAACAGTAGGGTTACACGCGCATCGCATTGAATACCGCCTGGGTTTCGCGCGCGGTATACCATTCACCCGCGAAAACACGCGTTTCTCATACGCGTAGGTGGTAGGTATACGTATTCATCGGCATGCGATGCCGCCGTCGCCGTCTCACTAGATGTGTGTATTATATACACCGCGGATCGCGCGCGGCATGTATATTGATGAGAACAGCGACGATGGGAAATCGTAATAACATACGGAGAATAATAATAAAAATAAAAAAATAAATAGAAAAAATATGAAAATGAAAATACCATCCCGAAAACGCGCCTTTGTCCCATATGAGTTCGCGAGGAATCGGGGTGGAAAATCTAGTACGTGCCCGCCATCCTAATACGGTTCACACGCATACGAGCACACGCAAGAGCATTCAAATATGCACACGACCGAGTGTATACGATGGCACATGAAAACATAATGTTTGTACGCCGCAAAGGTACGGTGATTTCATTGCGAAAAAATGTAATGACATTTTTCTCGGACTTCAAAAATCTACGCGTATGCAATGCATATGAATCTTCTCAACGTACACTTATCTTAGCATTTGTGCCTAATCAAATCTCAATGTAACGGTAATCGTCAGCAAAACGATATTACGCGTAATTAACCTCCCTGTCCCGTCCTATTTTCTATTCCAATGTAATCAATTCCTTCTTTGATGATGAACCCTCGGATTTGGTTTATGGTAGTAGTTTTCGCCCTTACAATTCCTCCGTTCTACCCTTTTAGTCCCTTTAGATCTTCGTAATTTACCGGCCCGGGAATCAAAGACAACGCTTGCTTGATAAGTGATCATACGTTTATGGTCGTCGTCTGATTTTCCTGTTTACTATTCTTTCTTCAAATATTTTGTGACGTTTTTACCAAAAATGCTTTAATGTTTCTCTAGGTTCCCTTTAATATTATATTATTCTATAATTCAGGGGTGGCAAACTTTTAAAGGCTGCTTGTAATCGACTTCTGAGTTTTTCTAATTTGTCACGATCGACTGAAAAAAAAAAAAAAAAAAAATGGATGTAACTGAGCAAAAATATATTTTATATACATGCATCTTACACTTCCTTTATTTAAACTGTTTAAACCGTCAATAAATGTCAATAAGTAATAATAAATTCAATTTTATAATTTTACATAACACGTATTTTAATATATATCTTATCAATTTATACGAGGCGATAAATACCGTTATTTAATTACAGAATATACATTAGAATATGTACAATATACCTACATAGCTATTCAATCTTAATGTATAATATCGTTTTTCATTGTTATTTATTACTATATATTATTATCATATGTATTTTTTATTAATTGATATCATTTTAATTTTTATATTTGTGGGTTGAACAAAGACATAAAAATTTACAGAAAATAAAAAAATATTTTATCTGTTTTCTAAAAGAATTCGAAAATATATTGAAAAGGAGTCGCGATCGATCTGTTGGCTATCCCAGCTATAGTTAACCATTTAGTATAATATTAACGTATTGAAGTCAATATAGTATAACGTGTGAACACTATATCATCTATCTTTTACTATTTTGAAGGCCAGAAATTCGGCGATGAGAATATATTTTATTTATTTCTTAACATTTATTTATTCCCAACTCGATACAGATTTTTAGAAACATAAACTTATATATTTTACTATTTTCAATCAAAAAAAAATGTATATACATACTTGTCATCGTTAATTTTATGTCTTGCGTAATGACAATTTTAGTGGTATCTACCGTTCAATTTACAGATGAAATAATTTTTCTAAGTCCAAGTTTACTGTTCGCCGATTAATTTTATTTCTATTATAACTATATAACTATTGAAACACAAATTATATACAAAATTGCAATCCTGTTTTTCATAAGTATTTCTGTCTTTTTGTTTTTTTTCATTTCCACTACAATCTAAATTTTTTTTTATAAATACTTAAAGCTTAAGCCCTGAAAATATTTTAACGCGAAGTATGTTTTAATGAGAATTTACACTGTTATATGCTTAGTGTACTTTTATAAACTATATAGGTACACTATAATAAATGCATTATAAATACGTGTTGTAATGATAATAAATTATGCACTCGCATTAAAGCAAAACCCTTGTAATCCACGTAGAGAATAATATTATAAATACTAGACACATTCCGAGAAAATATTTGTTTGTCAATATATACGGGGTTAATGTGTTGAAAATGGCTGTTCGAGAGGACTTTAAAATTTTCTCTACACAAACACAAAGTAAAATATACATTTTTTTCTTTTGAAGTTTTTTTTTTTTTTTTTCGTAAAACCCGTTGATTATAAAAATACAATACAAATTGTAGTTATCATTAAAATTATAAATAAATATATAATTTTGTTTTTCTTACATTCAGAAAGTGTTCAACACGAACTACGATATAATATGTGAACTTTAACTCTTACCATCACTACGATATACGTTAATGTTAACTCTAACTTACTGTTTACTATAGTAACACACTCAAACGAGGTATAGAAAAACTACAATTTCCAACTCAATACCCAAGTCCTGTGTAGTTATTATACACACGTAATGTATTTAAACTGTGTATATGTACAAAAGTAAGTGTAGGCGATTTAATGAAAATAATTAATTTGAGTTGGTTAAATTGACATAAAAGCGTTTTAAGTGTATACGAAGAAAAATAATAACTTATTAAGTTTTAATAAATTTATACTAAAGTTAATTTAGGTTTCAATTTAGCCCACTAGTCGTCTGGATAAAATGAGAAATGACTATAGATACTCTTTTAAAATATGTAATAACTAATCACTTAGTCTAAAAGTCATTATTGACACGATGCGCGATGTTTGGTTTATCGTTGGTGGGGTAAGTTGTATTTAAGGAGAATATAATAAGTGTGTGATTAGAGAAAAGTTAATTTATACTTAATTTTGAGTACTATATGGTAAAAGAGATTTTAATAATGAAAAATAATCAAGTATATCGGTTTTTTAAATTTGGTGAAAAGGTCAATAAGTGAAATAAATGTAAAGGTGAAGTAGTACGTAGGTTGATGTATAAATTTGAGTAAGTTACGATTTCAAGTATATCGGTAGTAGTATTTTTTCAGTATGGGTGTTTTGAATTAAATTCACCTCTTATAACATAGTTTATATCGAGAGAGGAAAATAAATCATTTAAGATGTTTTCATTGATTAGATTTCCAGAAAGGAAATATGCAACTAAAATGGTAGTATTTGTGTTGTTCATATTTATTTTTAATGTTTGAGCTCTATATTGATTTGTTAGCAATTGATGGACTGATACTGTATTTGATATTATTATACATAAACATTTCTGAACCTTCGTAAGCTGTACCGTGGGGGTGGTCAATGCGGATAGTAGGGTAATTTGAGATGAATAAAATAAGAATATAATTCCTCGAGTGGTCAAACCAAAAGTACGAAACTCTTCTTAAATGTAAGCGGTTGGTGTTGTATGGTGAAGATGGCGAATCTCTACTCGGAAAGATTTTTCATCATTTGATTAAAAGGTGTAAAAGTTTATAATATTTGTTTCGAGTAGTTTAATAATTTGTCTGTGCACATTTATTGATTATGTCATCAATTTTAAACCAGACGAAGAGCTTTTGGTGTCTAAACTTTTCAGGTCAGTAAAGAATTTGGTTTTTTTTTTTTTGCAAAAATCAAAGTAGTCGGTTTCGATACATTTTATATATGCAGTATTTTGGTTTAGACGTTAATGTCTTGCATTTCTATTCAATTTGCGTTTGTTTTTCGTTGTCCGCGAGGACTGACAATCGATTTTGACTTAAAAAAGAATTAGTTTATTATATTTTTAGTTTTAAAAAATTAGGTGAACTAGGTGATCTAATAATGCAAGTCACTATGGTACTATATAGTACTTCTACTCACATGGAGTGCAGACGTAAAGTGGAAATCAAAAGTTGAAAAAAAAAAACCACGAAGTAAATACCCTAAAACACATATAAGTGTATACAAAATGTACATTACAACGTTAAGAGAGTGAATTATATATGTACTCTTATAATGTAATGTGCACACTTATTACTTTTTTTTCGTAGGTATACACACGAGTTTCTCGGGCCAAATGTTCATTTTACCGCAAGTGAAATTGATTTCGAAATGAAGAAAACGATTACAAAAGGGGTCGAGGCGCGGGAATTGGATTTGGGTTCGCGATTAGTTTTGACTTAAATTCGTTACGGTCCGGGTTCGTATATATATATATATATATATATATATATATATATATATATATATATATATGTGTGTATGTATGTACACGAAATCGGTTAGACGACGTTTGCGAAAAAGACAATTTTCAGCCCTTCCGCCGACGCCTCCATCGTACAACGTATATAATATATAATATATACATATATATATATATATATATATATATATATATATATATATATATATATATTATAGTCTTTCATTGTTTTCCCCTCGGCGAAGTCTCTCTTGCATATAATATAATATTCGGGCGTACTTTCACGCTCAAGAGTTTGTGTGTGTGTGTGTGTGTGTATGTGTGTTTATTAAATCATCCGAGTTAAAATCTGTTTTCCAATTACCGGACACGCGCGCGAATATATATTTGCATACAACTATTACAGTACAATATATAATGTATGTTGCAGCCACGTGAATCTTTTGATTTACTTCAAAACAAATTCAAACATGGAACCGTACACACACGCATGATCGAAAACATTCAACGGGTTATGCACTATTTTGTTAACCGTTTTCACGTTAAGCGCGTTTCAAATATTATGTACAACACTGTTGTGAAATACTATTGACACAAATTATACACACCTATATTTTCTTCCTGCTCCTCCTCCTCCACTCCCCGATATTTGGACCGAATGTGTTACCAATGCCCAAATGTAATGTGTTTACTCTTTAAAATCTAGTTGACCGCATTCAGCCATCATTCATTAGTTCGGTTAATTAAAGATCAGCTCTTGTTTTCATTATTTTTAATTTAAAATTGATTCCGTGTAAATAAAAGTTAATGCGATTTCACAGCGCTTATATTAAATGCTATAATGAGAATTTAGTTATGAATTTAAAAATGGTATAAAGGGTAACTGGGTAATGTATCACAAATCAAAACATCATCCTATAGTTTGGCTTTAAAACATAAACTAGGAAATAGAAATTAATTTCAAACAGCTCATTTTTCAATTTTTATTCGATGAATGGATTTCCTATTGCAAAACCTATTTTGTCAGAACCAAGAATGTCATATCCCTAGAAATTATCTTAAATTTTAACGGTTGACGAACATTAAATATTAAGATATTTTCGCATTAACAAAATAAATATACGTACATTATATATGCTTAAGATATCATTAATTTTTCATAATACATTACGTTGATATTCTTTATTATTAATCCGTTATATTTGCGAATAATAAATATGTCTTGTGACGAAACTACTTCAGCGCTCAGTATTCAAATAACTTTATATTCAATTTGCATGATAAAACAAACAGTTTTTCAATATTATTTGCAAGCCGTTAAACACGATAAAATAAGACTTGTGCAATGTGTCAGATATTTCTTTTAAAAAACCATGCAGAAAATGTAATGATTTAAATGTGATTTATTTTTCAAAATTGTATATCCTGTTTAAGTTTTAATATTTATAATAGCTTAGTGCGTCAGCATGAAACATAATTTGTTTACGAATTATTTATTGACCTTGAATATAACCTCAACTTACTTAACTATTCAAGATGTTAATAATTAATGCACATATATATATATATTGTATAAGTATGTCATAAGTATATACGTAAGCATTTCTATAATGCATAGCTTAACTCTTCCGAAGTTATTTGATTCAGTGTAAAGTAGAAAAAAATCATTAAATTATGCAAATATAAATGCTTTTATCGTATTACATGAAAAATATTAAATTTAAGTAAGAAAAATGTTTAAAATATATAAAAAAAAAAAAAATAGTGAAATCATTGTGAAATTAAATATGTCTAAAGGTTGAGTTTAAAATATCTTAAAGAATCTAAGAAAGTTGTAAATGTGCATTTGCAAGATACAGTGTATGTATGAGTTATGGAACAATCAGGTCTTATTACATATAAAGATTTAATTAAAATGAACTGAATTTATTCATTATTTCAAAGTTATGAATTTACAAAAAATGCTAATACTAAAAATTAAAAAAAGAGTTACGTATTATTTATAGTATAGCTGCAGATATTATTTTTTTTTTAATATTTCTGATGTTGGATAACTTTAAAGCATGAATATACATACATACACACATACATACATACATATATATTTAAAGTTTTATCCATCTATATGTTTAAGTGTACAATTGATCGTTAAGAAATATATAAATAATATTTCCAACATAAATTAATAATAAATTTTCAATATTTTTTTTTTTTAATATATATTGCGTTGATGTTGTTATTATTTGGATATTGAATGCATATTTTCGATGCCATAGATGCCATGTATGAATTAAATAAAAAATAAATAGATATCGACAATTTACACTATTATTTAAATATAATTTCTTAGAAATACAAAGATAATACCTGCAACATAAAAAAGGCATGAAAGAAATTGGCACTAAAGTTACTATTTTATTTTTTATTTTACTATATCCATTGATAAAAGGAGCTATAAGTGGTGTTGTGTACATTATGAAACAACCAATAGAAATAAAAAAATTAACAAGACGAGACTCAAAAAGAAGATAAAATGTAATTGATTAAATTTCATTATTGTTAAAACTAGTAATTACACTATTGTAACACTCTTAAAGTTATAATTATATGTAACGTATCAATTTCATATAATACACATTATAAAAAGTGATAAGATATAAAATTAGTTATCAAGTATTTGATCGCTTAGCAAATACAATTTCCATTAGTGTTGATTGTACCGAAATGTATAAATTAAATATATTATTATTAATTGTTCGGAAGAACATTCATTCTTGCGAGATCGAATACTTTAACTGTCAGTTGTACACTCAAGTACTTAGGCACCATACTGGACAAAAGGCACGTTGTGGCCTCACGTTTCTTCAAAGACCAAACAAGCATTTCAATGATTAGCTATGCTATATACAATTATAAAATTAATTATAATAGATTTTCTATTTAATAGAAAATATGTACATAAAAAAAATACCATGCATAAAAAAATGCTCGCTACTGATATACAAACAAATTCTTCGTCTCCTAATCACATACGGATGCCCAATATGAGGTAAATGTGCTCAAACTCATCTAAATAAGATTCAAATATTTCAAAATAAAATACTTAGCGTAATAACAAATTCACCTTGGTTTATCAAAAATAGCTCTTTACACAGATATCTAAAAATCTCGCTTATTAACGATTAAAAATACAGCCAAGAACTTCCACAACATATAAAAATTCATCTGGAACACGATACTAAAAATTACATATCGGAACACCACTTCAGCGTAGACTCAATAGAGATCACCATTAAGGCATGATGTGATTAGAACCAAATCATGGATAACAAAAAATGTAGGGGGGGAACTTAAAACTGTAATATCTATAAATTGTAATATGTACATAATTATTATGAACTACAAAATTGTAAGTGGTAACAATATACCATAATCGTAAATCACATCAAAAAAATGATATATATATATAAAAAAAAATAAATTCTGAATATAGGTAATTAAAGCTAGGAGCTATTTAATTGAATAAAAAAAATAAACTGTCGGTTATTAAAATGTCGTTTAGCACTTTTAATATTTTACCCATCGAATTATAATAGGTATTTATATGATATTATACACAAGTTTATAAGTATCATGGTTTAAAATAATATCTATGAGGGATTAGTCATATTGGATGTAAATATGTATCATGCAAAGCTGAAATAATACCATAACATACCCGGTGCTTACGATGTGTAAAAACTTGTAATTTTGTTGTACATAATACGTATGTATTACCCGTTACAAAATATATTTGTTTTGAACAAACAGTGACGTTTTAGTAAAATATATTTATTTTTTTTTTTCCATCATAATCCCCCATTGTATAACGGATGATGTTAAAAAAAAATTAATTAAATTCTGCAAAAAAAATAAATAAATATCGTTCAAACAGTGTATTTTTTACCCGTCGTGTGTTTGTATGTACAAAAGCAATGTATATGCAATGCATGCAGCAATTTTTTTTGTTTTCGCCTTGTTATTAAACTTGTAACCAGATTTCAAATCATTACCATCAGATGAGGGTTTGGTTTTGAAATCTAAACAAACAAAACATATGAAAAATGCACTTAATTAAACCAGATAAAAACTATTCTAAAAAACGTGTACACACCGTACACACATATAGAGAAAGTTGATTCATATGGCAATGACGTACTTATATAGCCGTATTTTACGCGCACACGGTGCACGTTCCAACATTATTGTACTTAATAAAATTATCGAAAACACATGATTTATAAATAAAACCAACTCTGTGTCATATCCTAGAGGAAGAGATTAATCAAAGAAGTTGTGCGTATGAAAAGGTGTCCGACTCGTAGACGCAAATGGAATTGATTACAATATGAATAAACTATTAATTAAGAAATATACAATAAGTTATAAAAATCCGAAAAAAAAAGACTTTTAAAATATAAGACTTAAATAGTAAGATGATAAAATATAATTTTTTTTTTTCGAATTATGCTAATTTGCATTTTCTATACAGCTAGTTTCACTACCAACTAATTTACACGTCATCGCAAATACATAACTATTAACATTATAGCCGTTTTTTAGCGTGGAATTATACTTAGAATTGACAAGCATATACATATAATATAATAATGCATTTTATATAATTGGCTTCAAGAATGATAACGTGTAATAATATGGAAAGGAAATCGACAAAAAGCCAACTATAATAGGCACGGAGAAAATAGCTTTATTATCATTGGTATATCAGTAGTATATAGAACCCTATTGTTTTAGCTTGAAATTACTCTGTTCCGATATCGGTGCTCTCGGACTCCAAAGCAAAATTGATTTTCTGATTACATTGCTGAACACTACAATAGTTATTTTAATTTTCTTTCGTTTCGTGTTCTTATGTTCAACCTACACTAAGTGTTATTACCGGAGAAAAAATAGCTCTTTATTTACGATTTTTTTTTATTACAATAGTATTGTGGACTTGATTTTTGCTGCAATATGGTCCCAAGTGAGACGCGTTTATACACGTTAATAAGACTTGTAACTTGTAGTTTTAAAATAAATTATGATGACGATCACTAAAAATGTTAAAAATGCAAAAAAACTTTATTGAAAATGAAATAATTAATACGTATTATTATTATTATTATTATTATTATTATTATTATTATTATTATTATTATTATTGTATTATATTATTACAAAATAATGTGTTTTAGAAATTATTTACAATTTTTTACTTTGAAATTACAACGTGTACTCTATATGCGTAAAATAGTTCTAAAACATAAAAACAGTGTTTAAACTTAGAAATATGCGAACGCTATATGTCACTGGACATCACTAATTGTAAATGTACGCGTATGTGCAGTGCACGAGCGTTCTATTTACATAACCTGCGCTATGTCGATTAACATACGAAACGTATTATCGCACGCATTTATCATTATCGTCCTTCCGTTGGTTTCGCTTGAGCATTGTGCACCGCGCGGGATTTCGGTTCGAACAATGAAAAAATAAATATAAAAAACACTCAGGAATAACATTATCAACCACCGGCGTGGCATTGTACAATACGAAAATCTGGTTACGTCTGTTGTCGCGTACACAACTGCGCCATGTAAGATATTGTACTGTGACCGTGTTCCGCGTTATGATGCATCATCACGAATGCGCTGTCACCGCACCCGAGAAACCGCAAGTCTCGTGCCGCAGCCGCCCCGGCAATAAAGCAATATCGCGCGTTCAATCCTGCGCCCTTATCCGGTCCACTGTGCATTATTGACCGTTATCCGCATCCGGCGGCGACCGTGATAACTCAATGTGCCCGCGCGAAAGTCGTAAAAAGTATTCGGAAAACCGTTCGCGCGCGCCGAGTGTTCTCGTGTTATCAGAAGCGCGACGCGTATGTTACACGCTACCCGCTCCCCCCCCCCACTCCACTCATCGGGCCGAAGATGCCATTACTCACGTCGTTATCCCGGACATCCGGACACGTATGACTGTGTAGCGTGACAGTATTACGGCGTACGACGTAAGCACAACCAGGGCAAATATTGATGGACGGGCGGGAGGGGAACGGGTTATGAATGTACGAATTTGCCGACCACTTTCTAAAGCGAGATTCTACAACACTAATATTACTTGTCATGTTGCTGGTTGCCGGCCAATATAAATAAGTCGTTCGTAGGCGTGGGGGGAGGATATTGCAGCTCACCCTACTGCGCCGGCCCTGAACAAAACGCGAATAAAGTTATCGGCATTGACGATCCGCGCGCCTTACGCCGTTATCGAACCTACCCGGAGGGCGAAGTGGTACAGTAGGCACCATCGACTTCGCGCGGCCGGATATTAATATTTAGCATGCACATACACGCTCTAGAAATGATGAAGTATTAATTGTACGGTTAAAATAATTACCGACAGCAATACGAATTGATGAACTTGTATACCGATAAGTTTATCGTTGGTACACACATTATCCTCAGAATACCACAGTCATACGTCTTTGTATTCAATACAATATGAACGTGTTTTGTATCTTTTGACGAGCAATTATTTTCCGTGTACGTCTGATACCATGTATTGGGTCGGATAAGTGGGCGCACTGAATTCCTTGCACTTTGCGTTAAAACAACTCGACTGAAACTAACCTACGGAAACTTGCCGGCGTACAAAATATATACTATACATCGTTTATGATGTATTTTCCGAGTATTTCTAACTCTAAGCGCACGATCGAAATGTACACGCGAACACATAATTGTATGTGTATTTCGAATACGATTACATCGCCGAATCGGCAACATCCGCCGACCACCACGACCCTCGCCAGTGGTACGACGAGCCCCGCAGCAGAACCCGACCTCGGCGTTTTCCCGACGTCGTACTACTATATACATGACACATAAATATACGTGCACGCGGGTACGTGCACGTGTGGGCACAGTCACAGCTTTCGCGCGTAATTAATTTACAGGTCCATTGCGCACCCCGTTTCCGAACAAGCATACTATATATTATATTACGTGTGTGTGTGTGTGTGTGTGTGTGTTGTGTGTTGTGTGTGCGCAAACGCGTTTACGATGTGCGTGTGCAACGAACGAACGCATATTTCAATCAACCGCACCGGAAACTGCGTTTGAAATTTCGGAACGCCTGAAAACGAAATCGTATACACGATACATAATGTAATAATGCTGTCGCGTTGCGTGCAGGGTATATACACGTGGGAGAGGACAAGAAGAGGAACAAAATTATTAGGCGAACCAAGTCATTATCTTGCGCAACCGACGACGACGATACGTGTGAGTTCGAATTTGCAACCGAATAGTTTGAAATTGACTTTATTTATTATTATTGTTATTGCTGTTCTAGTATTTTATCGTATATTTGAAAATTTAAGTGCATTCAATTGTAAATAAGAACATCTGATATATGCATGGTGCAGGAGATGACTGGGAGTATCTGAATTGAGTGTTAAGAATATGCTTTTAAATATAATCTTACGTGAAACTCAGGTGTTGATAAAAATCTAGTTGAAATATGCATACAATCAAGCGAACGACCTTTATATATTTCGAATTATTTTTTCATTAGACGTTCACAATGAATGTGCAAAACATAATGCAACAAAAATATGTTGTAATTTTAACTTTTTCAGTAAAACAAATTTATAGTTGGATAAAAACAGTAGATGTATTACCATGTACAATGTATATTGTACACAAAAGGATAAAAGTTTCTTTTTGTGTTTTTAATGAAATTTTACAAAAAAAAAAACCTTCTGAAGTCTTCTGTTGATTTGTATGTATATATATAAATAAAAAAAAAGAATATGATGACATTAACCGAAATGATAACCCCAACACTAAAACTTTCGTCCTCCCCCCAGACGTTTAAATAACAGTATACGGTGTTACAACTTCATTAATTAAAAAATGTTTTCTTGTCACTATTCAAACGATTAAAAACTATTTCTAAATTATACCATCAGATTTTTATTCCTTTCTAATAAATTAATATCTAGACTTATGATGTTCGAACGATAATGATCCGTAATCATTGATTACGTTTATACGATGTATATATATATATATATATATATATATATATACGGTAAGAATATGTGAATTATAGCTCAACTAGTGCCATGATATGTTATTTGTAATTCACACAAATATATATTATTTTTTTTTTGAAATTTAATTATTCCGTACTAAACAATGTTCGGCTGTTTGTTTGTTTTCTTTACAATACGCGTATGGGAAATAAAAAATAAAAAAACTTTCCAACCAAAACATCCGGTAAACCCGGACGCGTGTTTACGTACGAAACGAATATTTACAATAAAATCGGGTCTGCACGTGCAAACTGCGTTGGACATGGTAAAGCACGATTCCGTACGTTTTACCTTTTTGGGAACACGATTCCGTACGATTTTGATCAAACAATGGATTGTCAAAATGACCCCAAAAACAACACGATTCCGTACGATTTTATGTGCAATGTTGCCATTTATTGTATTTATTTTCAATTTGATATTTATTTGATTGTCAATAAAAAAAAGTTGATGAAAATTTGTCAAATAAACAAATATGTAAAATAATTATAATTTGATACTTTGGTACTCGTTACAAATATTTGATTATATTTTTGTGAGTTAAACATTCTTTGTATTCGTTAATTGTATGGTATAAACGATGTTTCTCGGCTAAGGCCATTTGATTAAAACGTCCTTTGGATGCTGATTTTATTTTTGTGCATGTCTCTTCTTGTGTTCCCTTCAGAACTGACAGGTCAGTTCGTCAAGTACTCCGGGCATTGGCTCCGGCATACTGCGTTTGGAGGAACACGCTTTAAAAAGTCAAATATCTACGTAACCTTATGGAAATCTGGCAACATTGCACTAAAATCTTAGGTACAAAACGTACGGAATCGTGTGCCTTAAAATGTTCACGATTCCGTACGCTGATAAAGACCGTACGAACTCGTGTTTTACCCGATGGACAGACCGAAAGACAATATCGCACGCACGCGATGACGATACAACAATAACACGCGCCCACGTAACAATTATCAGCCGATTAAGAGGCAGCTATATTATACAGATTAACACAGCAGCTATAAGCCATAAAACAACACGCAGCATCGGTCGTAAACGGTTTTGGACCAGCTACTGAACACAGTTATACGGTCCGTGCTGCAAAGAGTCGTATAAGACTAAGACACGTATACGATAGCGATATGATACGAATGCGAGTCGTCGATTAGACTGAAGGGAGGTGAGACGATGAAGGCGACCGGATATCGCGGTGTTATAATAATAACTACGACATTATAGTGCAAGTTTGATAATAATAATAATCATAATAATAATAGTAATAATAAACACACGAAAATCTCCCGAAAACGTTTAACTCGCTCGCCGTAAAAAAAAAAAAAAACACGAACCACAACGCTTCGCATAAACGGCCGTTATGATCGTGAACGGTATATACTCTCGTTTTCGAGCTCGTAAAGCTATTACAACGAGTTTGCACACGAGAGAGAGAGAGTGAGGAACGAGCGTAGTAATAATAACTATATTATTATCGGTTAAGTGTACATAACGGTAGCGCGTGCGAAGATGTGTATACACGCATATCATATACACGTAGCAGAGCGTGCAGTTTATAACGACTCAACTTTTTAAGCCCGTCGTATATTATTTTCAAAACGGATTTTCGTCACCGCCCGCAAAGGAGGAGGAAACGAGGCAGATGCGGGCGTAGAGGACGCGTAATTTTAGGAAAATTTGCCGCTACGACATATACCCATTTTATACGTATAAACACTCTCCCCGGACGCTGCGCCGACGGACAATTAATAGGAATTTATCGACTCCATTTGCATAATTGGATATACTGCGCGAGTATATATAATGCTCATCGTGTGCTCGCGCGTGCGTTATGTACGACGAAATCACCCGTTCACAGCAATTGGCTTGTCCTTTCCCCCGCTTTCGGGGGTGATCGATGGTAATGCCATGCTGCTTCTGCCAGTTCATCCGAAGTTTCCAATACAACTTATTACATATATATATATATGTAATTTATAAATACGGGCCGCGTAATCGGTAATAAAGGGAAACCGGAAAATTTAAAAGTCGTTTCACGGGGCGTAAGGACAAGGTTTTTTTATTATTATTATTATTTTGTCGCTCCTACTCATCCCGTGTACGTTCTGCTCTTGTTTTATCCGTCTAAGTAGAAATTATTCGAAGAGGGTTTTGTTTTTGTTAACGGTACGCCACCGCCGCCGTCACGACAACGACGTAAATATTGTGTTGTTTTCTTTACCCCACCCCCTTCCAAGGTTTCTCCTTCCATGACGTGTGTATCGGAAAATCTCTTTTAAAACAGTCGATTTCGTCGAACACGAGGATTATTATTGTAAATAGACATGGATAAATGTATATTGTAGACCCACGACGATACTACGCCTTTAACCGTGATTTATTATTATTGGTTCTGTTTATTACGATGTATAATTTTCTCTCCTCGGCACGAAAACGTTATAGATCCATGAAAAAGATTTCAACGAGAAAATAAATGCAATTTTATAGGCAGTTTAAATCACGATACACGCACATTAATATAAATGTATATCGTCTGAAGAACGCACATTGCGAGTACAGAATTACGCAGAACGCGCGTTTGAAAATAAATCTTTGGCGAAATTGAATTAATTACAATACATGACGTTGGGCACAGTTAATCTGTGATAGAAATACACCAGGGGTGGGAGTTCAGAAGTCAGCTGTTAATATTTGTTGACAAAATTGGCATCTTGAAGACTTCTTATATTTTTTAAATGTGCCGACTATAGTTTGAACTTAATACTAGATTGAGGCATATGCCCTAGTCGCTACCCTCCAAATGATGTCACTGATTTAGTTTTATAGTACAGTATAACACCTCCATGCCGCACCCCGTGTAAGACGGAATCCTCCATAAAATAAAATAAATGTAAATATTTTCAACCATATGCAACGACTTCACGGAGGATATCGCCCCCGTATTTCAATTCAAATGAAGGTAAAACATAAAAATAGTATTTTGCTTTTGTGTGAGACGCCAAAGTATTTATCTATATTAAAACCAAGCTCCAGACATTCTCCCAAAAAGTTCTGCCTATCAATTTAGTAATAACATTGTGACTGTTTTTCTTTAATCTATAACCTCACTTCACTTTTATTTTCATGAGCAATACTGCTCTTCCATTTTTATTACATATCGAGTCTTAGAATGAGACATAGAACACCAATATCATGAAGTGATTTCAGAATAAAAGAAAAAAGTTCCTGACCCTTTTATAAAACGGCACTACATTTTCGAAAATTTCAATTTTTAAATTTTTCCCTATACTTGCTTTATAAGATCTACTTTTTAGTCAATTTTACTTTTCCGTCCTTATGAGAACTATACAATAAAATTAGTTATGAATTAGTCAGTCAATAAGAAAAATTGAAACGTTGAAGTTCTCTAATATATATCCAAGTTCCTAATATAAAGGGCTTAATTTTCTATAGATTTTTAAAGTATTTAAACTTAATCTATATTTTAAATTTTAAAAGTCCATTTTAAACGTAAGCAGAGATATAATGGTTAAATGAATGGATGAATTAGTTCTTTTAAAAGACACTGTCAAGCGCTGAAAGTTTAGTATACATACGAGTACTAAATTAAAACAAAATAGGGCTCTGTTCTCTTGAATTTATATCCATTACATACAATGGTTTTTTTATGTCACATTGTTTAGAATCAGGTCTGTAATCGGTGAACAAGAATCATATACGGTCTTATGCAATATTATACGATTACAAAATAGTTCTCGCAACTGGTTATTAATTGAGTAAATCGAAAAATTTCAAACTTGCAAAATATTAATTAATTTATTATCCTTGGTATTTTTAAAAAATTTCTACATTTATTCAGTTTTTATTTTATTTTATACGTACAATACGATTAAGATCACCATAAATATAAATTGTTTTTAAACATGAACGTGCACATATTTTTAAAACTATATATGATCAAGTTTTAATTTGTATATTATATAAAAGCAAATTCATTTTAGATTAATTAATTAATTCATACAATATAATTGTATGAAAACAAATATTTTGAACCTTGTGCAATTGATTAATGATGACATAGATCATTCGACGTCAGTTTCCTGTGGTAGTTCTCCATAATTGTTCTGATTATTTTATTAAAAGGACACACGCTTCTGAATGAATGATCTAAATTGATTTCCTGCGCTGGCAAACTTAAATGATACTTCACGTAATATTGTCTCACAGTCAAAAATTCTTTTTTTTCTTCTGATAATTGACATTTCCGTCAATGATTAATCCGTTATCATAGTTAGTCCGTAGGGTATAAATTTCTGAACGCACTGCCCAACTTGCGGGTTTTCTTAGGCAGTGGAATAATTTCGGAAGGTTTTAAAAAATTAATTACTATATCAGACGAGTCAATCGAAGACTTGATTGCTGAAAATCTTTCGCATATTGAATCGATCATACCTAAAAAAAATAATAATAATAAACTCATATGTCATTTTCATCGTATGATCAAATGAGACACACAACACTTACAAATAATTACAGTTGTTGGCGTGTTTCTAACGGCACGCAACTTACACAGTTCTTTATACCCATCGAACACCGACTTGTTTGCAAATCTCGTATCTTCAAATAAACTTTCTAGACGTAGAGGCTTAGGTTGATTGTTGAAACGCAAAAGCAAATCTAAATTCACCAGATTCCAACATGTTTATTATAACAATATTATTTATTAACAATTTATTAATAAATTTCGAATGGAGAGTTTCAGTTATCATAACAAATTGTAAAATAAAATATTTTCTTAAGAATTATGAAAATACTAATGGGATTCTTAAACAAAAACATTAATATATTATTTCTTTACATATACGAGTATGTATAGTACATGATTAATAAATATATAATTTATATTACCTCTGAGGCCCAAGAACAACAAAACCGAGAAAACACTAAACCAATAGATAAACACGAAATAGTCGTAAACTTGAGTGTAAAGGTCTTCTACACAAGTACACTGTTCAGCTGCCATTCCTAAGATTTTTACAACTTTTTGAAAACAAAATGTCAAAATATAAAAAAATACTATTTATAATTATTATTTCAACGGAAAAAAATTTAACTTAAAACAATTGGACACCCATTAAGTATTGGAATTCTACTTGTTTTATAAATTTACAAATGATTTTATACACAGAATAGGTAGTAGGTATAGTACTATAGTCTTTAGAGTTGAATGAATATTGTTTTTTTTTTGGTTTGGAATGGAGTCGAATCGATTATCAATTATTTTTATTTTAATTTTTTTTAATTTTTTTATTTCGAGTTCGAAATTCAAGTACTCGAAAAATGCTGAGTACTTGAAAAAAAAGTCATGATTACTAATCTGTATAAAACCTCACTATTATGATAAAAAAATAACAATATATTGTTATTAATTAAAACCTTCCTGATATTTTCTATTGAAAATAATTGGTTATTTATGGTTTCACAAATGTATTTTTCAATAAAGTAGTCAAATAAACCCAAGTATTTGATTGAAGTACAGTACTTGATTAAAACCAAGTAAAATCGAGTACTCGTATTTACGAATACAGCCATACATTTGTCGAGCCGAGTAATATGTTAATAGTTGATAAAATAATTAGTTCTGTGGAACAAACGATGGGTGAAATTAACGATTCCCAAAAATGTATTAAGAACATTATCGTTAGTACAAATTATCCGTTAGTATAAACATCATAAAATATCATAAATATCATAAATAAAATAGTGTAACCATTAATTGTAGAATAAAGAAAAAATTCTATAATCAACGGTCATTCATTTATATTCAAAACTGAATACGTATGAATGTAAAATATAAAATTAGTACGCAATGAAAGCCGACAAAATACAAAACTTACCTGGTTCCAAGTTACGATACGCTATCGAATACGAAAAGACGTAAAAAAAGTAAAAACGGAAGATACAGTTTGTGTTTTGATAACCGGTCGAAACTGACAATCGTCGTGGTTTTTACATGGATTATCGATAGTGGTCAAATCATATATACTAATAAGACTCTAATCCTTCTGTTATCTATGGCTCGTTCAAATATTTTGTCCGCCGTAATGTTTTTTTTTTTTTAGTGAGTGCATACATTTTATGTCATTGAAGCCCACTAAATGACCGTCATATTCATTCACGCTCTGCCGTAAAAAAATACGGAATCATGACAACGTTTTCCATTTAATATTACTTAACATAATCCCGAATAGTTCATATACAAACATACAAACAAACCATGGTTATAAAAAACTTATTTTATTTTCTTCTTTGATATTTTTAATCAAGAAACAAACGTACACAAACATTAATTATTGACATGTTAACATTAAGTATATTTCATCCAAGAATTAATCTGAAATTAGACGATATATTTTCACGTTAGCATTGGTTGTCACAACATATGTGTCAAGACCACTTCAAGTATGAATACTCTTTTCTATTTTCCGTTATACCCGTAACTTATCAGCGTGTGTTCGTAATACTGGCCATATGATAATAATAATAATAACAATGTACAAAATGTAAAAATGAGCCAAAAACGTATAACAATTCATCAATTGAGGACGGCTGGCCCGATTTGGCTCAAATTTTTTTAAATTGTTCGTAATTGCCAGGAGAACGTTCTTGTGTAAGAAAAAATGAAGAAAGTTGCACGGAAAATTAAAAAATAATATAAACTAACTGCAACCTGACCTTTTTTTTTTTTGTGTATGTGTTTTATTGACGTGTATATGTATTATATTACGTGTATATGTATTCCCTTGGTTGCGGAATTACGTAATTACAGTTTATCGTATAAATCAGATGCATCCGTCAAAATTCCACAGTACAGTAAGTTTATTGATAAATGTTAATAATTTTTTAAAGAGTTTTGGTATGGTTGTTTTTAAAAATGCTAGCGATTAGACGTAACAACTTAAGTCGCAGAACTCGCAATTCTGCGAGTCACAAATATAGAAGAGCAAGTCAATCTGACGAGTAACGCGAAACGTGGAATGAAGTTGAACAGAATCGATGGAATCAAAATCAACAAAATAGTATAATATATAATTTGATACAGCGATATATCAGACCCACTGGCAGAAGATAGGCTAAGTTAAAAAGTGATTGTAACCCTGAGAGGTGCTTAAGCAAACATGTTGATATTTACGATGGAAATTTTAATAATTTATTATTTATTTTAATAATAATAATTAGTGCGAAATAAATTATTAAAAATTATTATTAAATTATTAACGAATTTAACACACAGTTTGTGACATATAAGAGGTAGGATTTTTCACGAGCTACAAAGTGCACGGGTTCAGCTGGTAGTAATAATAATAATCATATACAACCAAATTTCTTAGTAAGATAAATTGAACTTTTAATGTTCAAACTTTTACAAAAATAAGACATCTAGATAAGTATATAAATTACATTAAAATTTTATTATGCCCCTTTAACGGATTGAAGTATGAAAAAAATTGAAAGTTTAGTATATAGCTCGGCGCAATTCCTTGGGAAAAATCTAGGTATATGTAAATTTAACTCCTTTGTCTTATTATTTTGCTACACTTAGTTTTGGAAACATCTTGTGGAGATCATTTTTTTTAGCGAAAGGTAAGCTAAAAATTGTCTTTCCTAAATATTTTGTTTTGTTGGGTCTTAAAATGCATCTATGATAAGGGGCCCGAAAAATCAGCTGCACCCCTGTACTTAAATACATAAATACGCCACTGGTAATTTGTCAAATGTCAGCGATAATGTCATAATGACCTTTGATATTTGACTACATCGGCTATCTGACAATCATATAGTTATTTATTTAATTTTTAAAACCATATCTATAAAGGATAATATTTAAAAAAATAAATAACTATATCAACATTTTTCTGTAGTACTTTTTGACAGGAAAGGCACGTATCTCTGTGTCCCCCTGAGTCTACCACTGGGCACACACTTCGACCATATAAGCTAATATTAGCTTATATGGTCGAAGGGCACACATATACATTTTGTTCGATAACACTATCCTACATACACAAGTGCATTAAGAGTGAACGCTACAGTGCATCCAATTTATGAACGTGTTCAAACACTCCGATCTATTATATAGTGATAACTGTTGATAATTACTACAACGACGAGTATACATTAGTGTATAATAAATTAATCACTTACTGAATAGACTACGGAGGGTCGTTTTAATCTATAAATCAGACGATGTACGTGACGTAGAATGTGCTGCACGACCGACCAAACACTCGAATCTAAATACAGAAACCCGATTTCAAAAATAAATTAAATTCATTAAAAACCTCTTTATCTGGTCCAATCGAATTATTTTCATTCCATTAACCAATTATACATGTAATATTAATAACATAATAAAACACCATTGTCCATTAATTTATTAATTTACATAATATATTATTAATGATACACAAATTAGTTGTATTTATTTTATGATTTCAAGTACTAAAGATACGGTATTTACTAATTTTATAAATATATATTTCGACGCTGAACTTCATCGCAGTAGTACCTATCTACGTGTTACGAATACGTACATGAATTGTGAATCGGTCAGTGTATAATACGAAAACGCAAATTGTAAGAATTTAATAAGGATGATTTTGTGATTGTACATTTTATTCATTAGTCTTATAGTAACGAAATCATTAATGTTATACGACCATTTAAATTGAATAAACTATGTTCAAAGTCTAATAAAGATAATATTTCATATTAATTTTAGGAAAATGTTTTTTTTTAAGTTTTAAACTACACTTTTACACCATCGTTTTGATATCAGTTGTGTAATCAGTTGTGTAACGTTAAAGGTTAATTTAACATTTTGAGCGAAGCGAATATTTTAAAGTAATACGCTTTAATTTTATAACTGTGTCTCAAGTTTTTTCTTATATCTATGGTCAAACTTAAAAATTAATCTACACTAAACATATCTTGCAGTATCAGTCAAACTGAATGCAGACAATTTAATTAAAAGGTCGTATTTTAATACGACTCTACATTGCCTATACAATCCCCGTCCAGAATGCATTCAAGACTATTAATTATCCACTACAATACTTCGATGTCTTACTACATTATGACAGTAATTTTTCGACCTAAGTATTTACATAAAAACCTGTCAAAATTATTAAATGTGAAATTCAAACACTCAAATTTACAAACGATGTGAATCGATGTACTACTAATTCAGAGTGTAATTAATTTTTCTTCTTCCGTATTCCCTTTCTAGTTATCAAAATATCGATTATTGTGTTTTATTTTAATTTTTTCGATTTCGCTATAAGGACACGTTTTAGGAGGTTTTGTATACATACAATAACATTACCTTACAGAACATACACACGCGATATTATAATAAATGTACTCACGTGGGGCAAAATTTCGAGATATTCACAAGCACGCGATATTCGTACGTGCTAAATATTAAACGAACAATATGTATATAAAATGTCCGATGAAGACAATAATATAAGGTTTATCTCGCGCACGCTACGAACTCACCCTCCGGCAACGGTGGCGTTTGATTATAATATTCATTGTGAAGATAAGAAAATATGTTATCTTTTTTTTTTATCCCTCACGCCTCCCTCCCCACTAACTAGAGTACCACTCACCCTAATCGCCGAGAGGAAGAGCATATTGCGTTCGAATTTGGACGAGTACGATGACAAAAAAAAAAAATACACGTAGACTATTTTCACGGCCGATTTCCCGCGCCGCTCGGCCAAATTAAACGTCAGCGACCCATAATTTCGCTAGGCCGTCGTGTCAGTTTTAATTTATGGTCCAGAGCTGGGAAATCCATAAATTTTCACAGACACTACCCACCTCACAGTCTCACCCGGAGGGAGTCGAGTCAAAACGATACGAAATATCTCCGAAAACTAATTGCTTATATATACATCGGCGAGTGTTTTATTTATTTATTTTTTTTCAGACCAAAACGTATTTTTAATCAAATACAAAAAAAAAAGACACGTATATATATATATATAAACAACATCGCTGTCACTTGGAATGCGCTCGACGATCGTATGAAATGTATAATACTATATATATACATACAAACGACGGTGGAAATGTTGCACGCAACAAATTTTTATGTATACATTTTTTTTTCACGTTCCTATATTATATTTATATGCGATAATCTTTTTATTCTCACGCGCTTAATATACTCAAGTAGACTACGACGCGAGATTTATACTGTCGTTTTATAACCGTATATATTAGAGAATTCTATCGTTTGGGTATAATTCATAAACGTCTCGATGTTTATAATATTATTTAACATGAGTGCAGTTGATGCGAGTACACGACTAAGTGGGGAAAGGGAAAGTTTTATATTTACATATTTTTTTTTTCCCGTGTTTGAAACGAGAACCGAGCGAGATCTGTTTATCACAACATACTATAGTATTTATAATCAATGGTAGTATATATCATTCGATACATATGGTAATAATAATTTAATAAAAGTCCAATTTTTTTTTTCGTAAAATCTGGTTTAACCAACCTATCAATACAACTATTGAATACTTAAGCTAATATTTTTTTAGCCCTTCTATAATAGTGGGTTTAATATTATTAATTAACTTTAATATATATTTAGGACGACCCCCGTCTGCACGAACGTCTCCTAACAGCATGGTCACGCGGCAGACAAAAATTTGTAGATATGGTCGAGGCGATCCTGTCCCGGAAGGAGGAAGATGAGAGGGCGGCCGAAGGAGCTGGACGAAGGAGACGGCGACCAGGTCGGCGGACTCTGAGAGCCGGACCTTGAAGACCATCTCAGACAAAACCACTAGGCTTAAGTTACTCATGTAGCGCGGTCGCGATCTCCTCCAGTTGACGTTTCTATTGTATAACAGCGCGGTCAACTGGAAGGAGATCTGTATGTATATATATATATATATATATATATATATATATTGTTTTCCCACAATAAACGATGGCGACGCGACGTGAAAAAGCAATGTGAAAAACAGTTATAATAATGACTTAGAAAGTTTTCAAAGAAGAACCAATGAAAACTTGTGGAAGCTGTATAATAAGTCGAGTTTACGACATTTCTTAGTCAGAAAAAGGTTAGAATGGGCGGAATACGTCTGGCGAGCAGAGAGATCACTCATAAAGAAATTTACCGAAAACAAGTTAACGGGGAAAAGATCAAGAAGTAGACCTAAGCAAAGATGGTACGATACAGTTATGAAAGATCTGAAGAAAATTAGTCCATTTCTGGATATGATAGCAGCGTTGGGTTGGATTGGGAGAGGTGGAAGTGCGTGTTGAAAATGGCAATGGTTCTAAATGGACCGATATAAGCTTATAAAGAAAAAGAGATTAACTTATACATTTTTATTAACTATATTTTAATAAAGAGACTGATCCACCTATCCTTGTTTGCTCAAAATTGTTTTTCAAAACCAAAGAAAAATTGGAAATCTATGTATATATCAGTCACAGCCGTTCGTGTTCTCGTCCAATTTCTGTACCTTACCTAACTACTGAAGGACTAAATAAATAATTTACACATCATAAGGTTATTTCTTCAGTAGTTAGGTAAGATACAGTAATTGAATGAGAACACGAAGTTCCTTCAGTGGAAAAACAATTTCTAAGAAAAACAATTTTCTAAGGAGTATTATAGTTTTAGAACCCTTTTAGTACGTTTATTAAGAAAAATAAAGAATATGACTTAAATTTTCAAACGTTAACCAAAATCTTAAAAAAAAGGCTTGAAAAATAAATATTATCTTTGCAACGACGAAGAAGAAAAATAATTTATAAACGTAAGAAAATTAAATTTCTTTGAAATCTAAATTTCAACGAAATTCATAGAATTATCCAAATATTTTTACGAATTGTGATTAAACCATATAAGTTTTATTTTTGTTAAAAAATATTATCTGTAGGTACTTGTAATACAAACTGGATACTTACACATATAGCAGAGAAAAAACCAATTCTAACAGAAAAAACATTTATAATGTACATTTAAATTTGTCACTTGTATGAACAATATGCAACACTACTGTTTTATAAATACGTTTTAATGGGGGGGAGAAACAAAACACCATATATGCGTATAACTCGTATATTATACTGGCTAAGCCTTAAATCTGTTTATCTACAAGAAGGAAGCGTACGGATGATTATAGTTTAGAGAGATTTATCCTCTTAACTATGGTCGTGTTATTTTACCGTTATTAAATGCGACATAAATTAAGACTCGCACAGCGATATTCGAACGTTGCATGTTGTATTTAATACCGGATTCGTATACCTAAGTAACATTCTACTTCGCCACTGAATATTTAATTTTCTTTCTTTTTTTTAAAAAAATACGTGCCTCCCATAAAGTACAAAACACTTTTTGACTTTTTCACATCGCAAAATGTTATGCGATTATCGTTTGACAGCGGGTAAATGAGTTGCTCGACTCGTAATAATAATACGCTGCAGTGCATGGTATATAATAACTACACGTCTCTAACACGCTTGCGTACCCGTATCGTCCTAACGACCTATCCTAAACAGAATAGGCTTCAACACGTGCCAAGTATGCGTCCTGCTTTTTCCACTCACCCGCCCAAAGATGGAAATCCTACTGCACATTATGCGCAATATTTAAAAATCTATATTGTAAATACATATAGAAAAATAAATAGAACACTGGTAATAGAAAGATTATGTTTCGATTTCATTACAAAAGATAAACATTGAGAAAAATCACTCTCCAACCATTATCGCAATACAAGTCAGATCTTTATTGTTATTTTAATTTAATATCAAGCTCATATGAACATAAATAACTCAAGAAA
Source organism: Sipha maydis (assembly GCA_034509805.1). NCBI lineage: Eukaryota > Metazoa > Arthropoda > Insecta > Hemiptera > Aphididae > Sipha > Sipha maydis. The sequence goes on along the minus strand of JASXSY010002564.1, from coordinate 103,150 downwards.
TCGTAGCAAAACCTAAACGGAGGATACATTACATGTCAATAATTTATCAATATTATAAATCGTGTTTAGAGTAGGAACGATTAAGAAAGTACAGCTTAACGCGTATTAGTAATTTATTTTATAAGTAGGTACCTACATGAGTGTGCAAGGGATGCACTTGCGCACTCTAATTTAAAAAAAAAATTTAATTTAAAAATGTAAAATAGAGAATCCGATAACGATAACAGTACTAATAGTACGAATTTTTAAAAACCCGCATTACTTTGTATGCGTCAAAAAAAATTTTAAATAACTTTGTATTGTCATACAATTTGAAAAAAATTATCCAGCATATTTAACTTGAATAGTTTAAGCGTAATTAGAAATCAGCGTATACAGAATGTCACAGGTCTATTTTTACTAATACAATAACTTTTTTTTATATTCAATATTTTTAAGTTTTTTTTTTTGTAATGATTTGTAGAGCCCTGCGCTATAATTTGTATATCTTATATTTTATTATATTTTTATACAACAAAAATAAATAATTTAAATTTTGTATTTAATATGTTTCTAATAATCCAAGATAGCTATTTCATAAATAAGTATTTGAAAAACATTTTGTCGTTTAAAACTTTTAATTAGGTTAAGTAATTCATTTTTAAATAATTTTCAAAGTATGTTGAAATTCAAATTTATTTCATGCTAATCAATGTTAAACAATGTCAACAGCTACAGGTGGCCACAAACATAATACACAATATGGGCTCATTTATTTGGTGCGATCATGGCAACCACGGAAAAACGGTTACCGATATGTTGTTGCAAGAGGAAAGATTCACTCCTACGTGAGCTGCGAACGATTTACGATCCTTGTTTTTCTCTACATATTATTATAATTGATATCGTATTTTTCGAATTTGTACATTTATCCAGAAGATGGACGGTTATATTGGTTACATGACACCGGCACTTGGGTAAGTATAGTGGTTTTCGATGGTCTGGATGTCTAACCCATCTGATTGCATCATCACGATTTCAATTCACTCGTTCGACTAACGCATTAACTATTCTGTGTTCTTTTGTTTCTTTTCACAGTAATCAGGAGGCTGCGTATAGTGCATTCGGCACCTCTTACGGTTGGTCGTGTCCGTTGGACTTCCAGATCCATTTCAGTCCCTCGATGGAGATGGACCGCGGAAACGTCCCCGAGCCAATGGAGGTGGACGAAGATGATGATTGTAGTTGGATGGAGGTAGATGTTGATGACGGTTCGGAACCGATGGAAATTGATGTGGAAGATGGTATTAAAACGATTGAAAGGGACGTGATGGAAGCATACGAGATTAGTTATGCAGAAGAAACTATTTATGGCGAAAATATAAACAACGATGACCACGAGGATGATAAGAATGAGGACGAAAACAACGAGGAATATGACAGCGAGGACAATGACGAAGGGTACGATGAAGTATCAACAACGGAATTGGAGTATACAGATAGTGAATCGGAGGGATCGGAGGGATCAGCCGATATGATCTTAGATGACGGGACGGATTGAAGGACAAGAATAAAAGATAAAGACGGGAAAATGTATAACGGATGAGGAAATGTAGACGGACATTGATTTGGGTATGGTGGCTTGATACAAGATACTGATAGTGGATGGCTTGAGAATGGGATGAGGCTCAGTTTGAATTTTCAGACTGGGACTTATTTCAGAACACAGAAGAAACGGCTGGAAGACTAGACAAAACTTGAATTTTGTTAGCATGCTGTGTCAATAATGCGGCAATCTTTTTGATATCTAATTCAACTCTTTTTAGTTTTTTTTTTTTACATTTTTTTCAATTATTCTTTGAACCAATAAAATTTATGTTTCAAATTATGAGACTAAAAATTATGCAACCGTATTACAATTTTTATTAGCATTTATGTCCTTTGGACCTAATTTACGATGTTATGTATGAAAATATGTCTATTATCTTTATGATGAAAATTTCGGCTGATTTTTTTACCGAGAGAATTATTTTTTTATGGTATAAAGTGTTAAAGACCCCCGGAATCCGTTATCAAAATAGTCCAGTACTTATACATTTTGTATTGATTTTGATAAATCAATGGGTTCATCGTTATTTTATAGAAGGTATCCGTAATAGAAACAACAATAAGAAATATATATCAAAATTTTAACACTTTCAAATACTATATTATAAATTCAAGTTGTTAAAAAATAATTCAGTCGTATCAAGGACTTCTTTATAAACTACATTTTAGTTTTTTTCTTGACGTGTTTAAGTTTCTGAATTGTTAAAAAAACTTATCCTAGAAGCACCAACGTGTAACCAATTTTTCTTAGTTTTTTTTTTATAAATATCGATAAAAAAAATTAAGCTCGTACAAAATACTTGAAAATTTTATAGTAGGGTCCAAATAAGTTGTTCTAACTGTCATTTAAAAATTATAAAAATACATATGTACAAAATTTTTTTATAAGCGTTTGAACAGCGAATATTGACATAAAAAAACATGTAAAATATAATATAATGTATAATATTCTAGACTGACAAACTATGTCGCTGTATGCAACTGCCAACCCATCCTAATTGAAAAATATATTTATCGTTTCAAAATAAAATATACTTTTTACAATATTTATAAATAACAATGTATTTTATCCTAGACAACCATATTAACTCCGTTCAGAATCGTTATTCGTATACAATAATATCTATCATTGCATTCAAATTTAACAAATCCATTGTAATAATGACCTATCCTATAAACGAGGTGCACTCTACCCCCGACTGTACAGCAGAGCGAGGCCCATCCGGTTCTTCTTTTTTTTATTAATTATTATTACTATTAAACTTAATTACTTTATTAATACTTTTAAATAAAAAGGCTAAAAAAAATTTTAAGTGCATATTTTAAATGCATATTATGAGGTTTTTAAGTGCATAATTGCTTGCATATTTTTAGAGCTTTTTTAGAGCTACAAGTCCTCTGCTCTACATATTACTAATACCATATCAAAAGAAATAAAAAACGAAGTTGATTTAGGTATCATACATTGAAAGATATTTTCAACATCAACTATTTGTTGCTACACAATAATTGAACCTTTCAGATGCAAAATTGTTATGCTTTTACCACATGTCTAAAGAAAGTTACTAAATTTCCTTGCCATTCACGAAAAAAGATTTTTTGAAAAAAAAAGACATTCATTTTTAATAGTTAGGGAAAATTAAATAGGCAAAAATAATATTTTAAAAAAATCACACAATTTGACGTGACGCAACTTAAAAGTGACTCGACAGTTGAATCACTTGGAACCAATCACTAACGCGTTAGTAACTGGTTAGTAACCAGTAGCGCCTATTGTGAACCAATGAATAACATGCGTTGTGACTCAAAGCGGACTGGTTAGTGATTTTCGCCAGTAATTAGTTTCTTTTGAATAGTTCCGTGTGTAGACGATCTGAGATTCGATCGTTAACGATCGAATAATGTTATGAAAAAATACTATTCTCCTTAAAATTACCCTGAAATAACCTAAGTTTGCGATAAATTGTTTGCGGTTAATTATCGTGGAATCAATTGCTTACGATGAATTGTCGGTACACTGTGGACCTAACTAGGCCCCGCGCATTCAAAGGCTTAACTTTACTAGAATTACACAAATAAAATAACTTTACTCTTCACCTACTATAAAGTTTATTAATGAAGGATTACGGGAAAAACGATCATAGTCAATATTTTAAAATGTTCAGTATTACAATTTTAATGATTCAGAATTCAAAAAAACCAAAAGATCAAGTACAAACTAATTAAAAAAAATGTATTTTAGTAATACAACTTATTTTAGATACAATGAATCAAAAAAATATTCGAGTTGTTTGGAAACTAAAGGGCCCCATAAACGGAACGATATATCGACAAACTTAGAATAGTCAAGTTCAAACTATCGTCAAACGCCGTCGAGTGACCAGGTTGATACGTGTATGGTCGACAGTGTCTGCGTGTCGACGCTCGCGGAGCATCAACACGATAACCGCCGACATGTCGACAAACCTGTATGTGTGTGTATCAATAATATAATATAATATATATATATAATGTGTGTTGTCGATATCAATTTGCGTAAACTATATTGTAGTAGTGACTGAGTCCTTGCTTGAATGCGGTCCGTTTAATTTTTAAAGTTTATTTAAAGTTTTTAAACTTATGACGAATTTGATAAGACGTTTGTGGCCGATTTTGTTGATGAATATAAAAAACATCCGGCATTGTGGAACGTAAAAAGTGATATCGTGAAAAATAAGCACTTGAGTAATAAAGGCATTGAGGCACTTGTTCTAAAATGCCAAAAAAAAATCCCAAAGCTGACGATGCTTTTGTTAAAAAAATACTAATAATTTGAGGATAGCATACAGAAGTAACTGAACTACTGAACTGTAAATCGGGTGAATAGTTGATAGACAAAACGATTGGTGTGTGGAGTAGATGATGTTTGATAACAAATCGACCGATCGATTTGACGATAAGTTTGTCGATATATCGTTCAGTGTATGAGGCCCTTAACTAACAAGATAATACATTATCTGATTTTTTCTTTTTTTGACCATGGTCGTTTTTCCTCGTAACCCTTCAAATATAATGGTATTTATTGTGTGGTTTATAGTTTATAATTAATAATATATATTATTATTACATTTACTGACGTATCTATCAAACAAGTTATTTTAAGATTCAATGAATTAGGATTCAACCGAAGACTACACATTAACTTTTCATTTTATTTAATATTTTATTGCATGTTTAATAATTCCCACATTGATTATTAAACCAGTTCATAAAATGGACCAGCGGTACTGTTAACATATTATGTTATTACATATACTATTATTGTATAATTACATGATATAATTTACTATATTTGACTCGTGTTCTTGTATCTTATATTATTTAATATTTCTCTATGTATTATATAAGGATTTTATTAATATTTATTTAACCAATTATTAAATGTATTAGGATAATTAAAATATTTGAGAAGAAAATGTAATAAAAAATGTCAATGTAGGTTCATATCGTATAATCTAGACACATATGGTGTGACGCACAACTAATAAACATCGAAGTACTGTTGGTTTGAAAACTATTAACTTTTAAGTACTAACCAATAGGTAAACCGGTAAGTGCGACAAATTTATGAAATCGGAAGACTTATTTTTTTTAAACCAATAATGAAGGGCTCTAGTAGTTAATGTAGATATGTGCTAATAGTTAATTTATGTACTTGGTACAAATGTCTAGGAAAGAGAACTCTTTAAAAAAAAATATATATTTTGCACCAAGCCCCGTAAAATCTTAAGCCGGCATAACAAGTGCACTTGGTCCATAAATTTCTGTAATACACAGAAATTTGTTTACCATCATTATTTATATTATTTTTAAAAACCTATACGAATAGATTTTCAGTAATAATTTTTTTATACAAAATATGCTATTTTATCACAACTATTAGAATATTAGTTATTATTTAAATGTAGACAATTTCTGTACTGTGTTCCGATGGATTTTGAATACGATATCCATATAGATTAAAACCTTCCGAAAAAATTAACAACAATCAATTAACGTGTGTTTTAGCGAAGACTTTCGTAAACAGCTACAGGTGGCCACAAACAAAATACACAATATGGGCTCATTTATTTGGTGCGATCATGGCAACCACGGAAAAACGGTTACCGTTATATTGTTGCGAGAGGAAAGATTCACTCCTACGTGAGCTGCGAACGATTTACGATCCTTGTTTTTCTCTACATATTATTATAATTGATATCGTATTTTTCAAAATTGTACATTTATCCAGAAGATGGACGGTTATATTGGTTACATGACACCGGCACTTGGGTAAGTATAGTTGTTTTCGATGGTCTGAATGTCTAACCCATCTGATTGCATCATCACGATTTCAATTCACTCGTTCGACTAACGCATTAACTATTCTGTGTTCTTTTGTTTCTTTTCGCAGTAATCAGGAGGCTGCGTACAGTGCATTCGGCACCTCCAACGGTTGGTCGTGTCCGTTGGACTTCCAGTTTCATTTCAGTCCTTCGATGGAGATGGACAACGGAAACGTCCCCGAGCCAATGGAGGTGGACGAAGATGATGATTGTAGCTGGATGGAGGTTGATGACGGTTCGGAACCGATGGAAATTGATGTGGAAGATGGTATTAAAACGATTGAAAGGGACGTAATGGAAGCATACGAGATTAGTTATGCAGAAGAAATTATTTATGGCGAAAATATAAACAACGATGACCACGAGGATGATAAGAAAGAGGACGAAAACAACGAGGAATATGACAGCGAGGACAATGACGAAGGGTACGATGAAGTATCAACAACGGAATCGGAGTATACAGATAGTGAATCGGAGGGATCGGAGGGATCAGCCGATATGATCTTAGATGACGGGACGGATTGAAGGACAAGAATAAAAGATAAAGACGGGAAAATATATAACGGATGATGAAATGTAGACGGACATTGATTTGGGTATGGTGGCTTGATACAAGATACTGATAGTGGATGGCTTGATAATGGGATGAAGCTCAGTTTGAATTTTCAGACTGGGACTTATTTCAGAACACAGAAGAAACTGCTGGAAGACTAGACAAAACTTGAATTTTGTTAGCATGCTGTGTCAATAATGCGGCAATCTTTTTGATATCTAATTCAACTCTTTTTAGTTTTTTTTTTTTTACATTTTTTTCAATTATTCTTTGAACCAATAAAATTTATGTTTCAAATTATGAGACTAAAAATTATGCAACCGTATTACAATTTTTATTAGCATTTATGTCTTTTGGACCTAATTTACGATGTTATGTATGAAAATATGTCTATTATCTTTATGATGAAAATTTCGGCTAATTTTTTTACCGAGAGAAGTATTTTTTTATGGTATAAAATGTTAAAGACCCCCGGAATCCGTTATCAAAATAGTCCAGTACTTATACATTTTGTATTGATTTTGATAAATCAATGGGTTCATCGTTATTTTATAGAAGGTATCCGTAATAGAAACAACAATAAGAAATATATATCAAAATTTTAACACTGTCAAATACTATATTATAAATTCAAGTTGTTAAATAATAATTCAGTTGTACCAAGCACTATAAACTTTAAAAACTACATCTAAGGTTTTTTCTTGACGTGCTACAATTTTTAAATTGCTCAAAAATCTTATCCTAGAAGCACCAACGTGTAATTGACGATTAAAAATACAACATCAATCAACAACATTATTAATCAAGAAATAATTTTTTTTAAATACAGATAATAGAAACTATACATTAATAATATTTTAGAGTTACATACAGGATCGACGGGATGGATGGTGGCGTGGACCTAACTAAGCCCCATGCATTCAAAGGTCCCGCGCTTAACCTTATTAGAATTACACAAACAAAAAAATAAAATAAAATAATTTTACTCTTGACCAACAATAAAGTTTATAAACCACAGTTAGTAATAACAATATGCATTATTAATTACAAACTATAAACCACACATCAAATAATACCATTATATTAAATATTATGTTATTACTTTTACAGACGTCTTTATCAAACGAGTTATTTTAAGATTCAATGAATTATAATTCAACCGAAAACTACACATTATCTCTTCATTTTATTTAATATTTTATTGGAATATATGAATAGATCTTCAGCGATAATTTTTTATACAATAAATGCTATTTTATCAGAAATATTAGACTGTTAGTTATTATTTAAATGTAGACAGTTTCTGTACTGTGTTCCGATTGATTTTTTTTTATGTTGATAAATCACTAAGACTAACGAAAATCTACATTTGTCAGACTCCTGATTAGTTTTTAAAAGCAAACGATGTAAATAATGATGATAATAATAATAATAATAATAATAATAATTATACCAATATTATTTTAATCAACGGTTTTAAGTCTTTAAATGCAATGACCAAATATAATTTAATTAATTATAGTACACTGTGGTTAGAGTAAAGTTTTTTGTTGCGTTATAGATCATGTTTAAAACTATTCAACTACCGATACTCGTATTCCTTAAAAACGTTTGAGGTCCCGGTGCATTGCACCCACTGCACACCCGCTTAATCGAGTCCGTACGGTATCCCGGTGCGGGTGAATCGTTGCTGCCCGAACAGTCGGTCGCCGTTTTCGCGAACGTCATTGTTCTTTTTTTTCACTCGAGCGGAAAAAGTGCTGACCTGCTCGAGGTTTAATTGCAATGCGTTCAAGCTTAAGTTAAAACGATTTGCGCATACCGGAAGATGGACGAACGCGCGCTAATATCACGCACGACTATCGTGCACGCACCACGCTACGTGTACGACATTAAGTACATTAAGCAGTTGCTATGTCCGTGGTACACCGCCGGAAATATTATGATTTACTGTTGAACGCGTCTCGATCGGTACAAAAACGCGCACCCTTGCAACCAACGGGACGGGGGAGTGGAGGCGGACTCGGGAAGATCCGTCGGCGCGTCGATAGCAGCAAACCTTCGAGCGGTACACGTACTCGGAATGTCTCACGCACATGTGATGTCGGCCGGAGAACGGTGCAGAAGACCCGACCGGCCCAGCGATCGAGGAGGTCCGTTACCCCAGTACCACCAAATGTTATAAGCAACTCCAAAATTATCCTATCGATCGTCATTTCATTTGTACAGATTTGTAATCGCGATATGAACATTTGTTACCCCAGCACCGCCACGGAAAAATTGATTTTCCCGAGTTTTGGGAGGTGTACAAATGTTCAAATCACGATTACAAATCTGCACAAATGAAATAACAATCGATAGGATAATTTTGGAGTTGTTTATATGATTTGGTGGTACTGGGGTAACGGACCTCGATCGAGGTATGGTTGGGCGGTGCAGTCATCGGAAGGTTGGCCGAGGTACGATACGAACGTATCACATATCTCTATCGGATATCCAACTCGTTTCGAGACCTGTAACGTCACGTGTCCACGGTCGCGAACGTTTGACCGAAAAGATACACGCACGCATCCGTCTCGACTTTCACGATCAGTATGCATTTTGCACTTCGACCCGCGTCAAGCAGAAAACGGACATAATATTATCGTTGAGTCCGACCAGACGGTAATCAACGAGCGAATGCTACATGGGGATAACCGGCGTGAACGCGTGTCGTTATTTTTGTTTTACATCTCTTCCGAGTGGGCATATTTACTGGTACGAGTTCGAAATTATAATGCAAGTGTTATCAATAACGTAGCGTAAGTGCTGGCGAACAACGGCGACAGCCCCGAGCCGCGGAAAGGAATACGGAAAACAACTTACAAAAATCCTTTCAACGGCGTTTTTATAATTGTTTATTATACAACGCTCTGGACGTGTATAGTATATAAGTATGTATAATTTATATCATCTCATTTTTACGATACATTTTATTATTTTTTGTATAAATATTTTTTTTTTTGTTTTAATAATTATGTACCCATGATAATCATAATGTTACACGTTTCCTTCCTCATCGATCACCTCCGTACATTTCTCGTTCGACTTTTACTCGCATACCCGTGATGATGTTTTTAAATATCTGCAAAGATTACGATTAATGTTACCTATGCAATAAACGTCCAAGTAATATGTTGCACGTGCGCAAGAACGTTCGGAATATTCAGCGTCGTGACAATTCCGTTGAACATCTACATCACCATCACTACACATATTATGCGGCACGCGCGTCTACGGGTATACTTAAGCTTATAATACGTAATATTTTAAATTTGAAAAGAAAAAATCTTTTTTTCAATGCACAATATTATACTCACTATATAAACACGAAGATAAAAAATATATTTTACTTTTCGTAATTTATACAATTTTTTCGTCCATAACTATTATCATCATACTCAATTTAACAGAAAGAAAAAAAAACAATTCCATACACTTTGAAGTGCATAGTTTGTATAAACGATTCGATTTAGTCGTAGGATGTTACAGAAAAAAAATATATATGAATAATAATAATAATAATATACAAACGTTATTCTTTACATAGAATTTTTTCAACAACAATATATAATGTAATATATATATATACATACACACAATGACATACATGATTTATATATAAAATATACAGGTGTATTTTTACATTATACGATTACATAAATTAAAACGCTTCCTAAAATTCGATAAACTAACGTTCCGAAAACGATCGAAGGAAAAAAAACTTTCCAAACATTTGACACGGTTCGTTTGATTAAGATGTATACAATTTTATAAAATTTATTAAATAATAATAATGAAAAAAATACATTTCGTCCGTTTATATATATATAATTTTTAATATGCATATTTTATATGTATACATATGCATAATCTATTTGAGCTTTATTTGTACTAATTCCTTTACTTGAAATTGTCATAATATAATATGTATTAACAGGTACATATCTAAACAGATAGAGGGTAAGTAAGAGTATGAAAATAATACATATTTTACAATAAAACCTAAGAGACTTCCGTGACCGTAATAATCCTAACCCCTTCCCAGAAAAAGACCTCAGAGAGCGACCATTTTCATCGAGTTCACTCGTACAATATTTAATAATAACGTACCCAACTAAATAATACTATAATACACATACAAGGGGCATTATACGGGTTTCGCCAGAGGATTGACCGACGCACTGGCATATTATAATATGCGGTGGTACATTACTAGGTCCGTTGTTTCATAGGTCCAGAATTTCATCGGCCACAGCAAACAAACAATGGCTGCTATTGGTTTCTTTTTATTTTAATACATTTTTTGGTTATTTAAGCAGACTTTGAAAATGATATTGAGATCATTTCGCTCGATATTTTATATATATATATATATATATATATATATATATATATATATATATATATATATATATATATATATATATATATATATATATATATATATATATATATATATATAATTATGTAGGATTGTGAACGAATCTAACGCCTTATATTATCATAAAATATAATATCAACAGTGTTACATTATATTTAACGGATTAGTGTACAGAAAAATATAGTTTTCCGAGAGACCATAACTTACAGTTCATAATAACAATTGCTCGTGAATAACGGTGAATAAAACAATATACAGGAGGTAAGTTTCCAAAGGATTTATCTTTTACCACTGAAGAGAAAAAAAAAGATACTTTCGAATCAAACTTCAACGTTTCCGCAGGCCGGGGGTCTTACGGACGTGCGGTATGATAAAAAAAACCTCGAGATGAAATTCTAAATACGTTAATGTTGATACATATTTTTTTTTAATACAATATTTTTTGATATATATTTTAATTGTTTTTTAGACGCGGCACAAGGTGTTGTTATAGCAAAAACACTTTATTTTACCTCTCCCCTCACCCTATCCAACATGCATCAACGACGTTGACAAAGCAACAAAGCGATTGGAAAATAATTTAATAACAATAATTACTTCGCATAAAGCGCAGTTGAGGAGTGAAGATGGTTCATTGTAGTATCAGCGTGTCGTAAGCTTTAGAAATTAAAATGGTAAAGACACAATAATAATTATAATTGATATATATATATATATATGTATATATATATACACACACACAAATATACATTATCCATAATGAAGAAAAACAAACGAAAAAATAATACAACACTAATCAATATTATCTTTAACAGTTCAACACAATTTTAATTAAAATAAATTATTTAGATAATCAAAAAATGTAATACAGTAATAATATTTATGGTATATTTTTTGTATACTTTATATACAAAAAATAATAGTTGGAAACAAAAGTTAAAATATCTTCAAAATTGAAAAAAAAAAATAAATGTAAAATGATAAAGCTAGAATTGTGACTTTTATTTCATATTTCAACTATTTGTTCATGAATGAAATTAAAAAAACTGTTATAATTGACCACTTAACAATTGGCACTAACTAGTATGTTGAAATAAACTAATTTGAAATGTAGCAAATAATGAATTTGAAATTATATATATTACCAACATTTGAGAATCTTAAAATTAATACTATTTCCAAAAAGCCAAGTTAAGCAATATTTGATTCTATCCATTCACATATTTTAAATACCAGATTAGAAAATAATTACTTTAATTTTAAATGTTTAACTAAAACAAAACAATATACTAGATACAGAAATCAGAACTACAAGGAAAAATGTATATGTATCTATTGTCCATACAGATATATATATATATATATATATATGATTATGTATATTATATACAGAGGTGTGCACTGATTTTTCACTATTAAATTCAATGACAAAAAGTGATCTTTTAAGTCATATAACACAACCTAATTTTTACAAAATATACATAGTTCAATGTTCAAAGTATAACAAAGAAATAATCCTTAAATAAATAAATTCAGGAGTTTGGATTTAATTCGTTGGCAAGTACTACTTCTTCTGTAACTGGTTCAGATATAAAATCATTTCCTGTTAAATCTAAATCAACGTACATTTTAGATTTTTTTTGTTGATTACAATCACTATTACGGCTATCCACGTCATCAGATTTGAATCCAAAGTGATCAAGACCAACATGAGAGTTGGAATTTTCTGCACCTGTACACATGAGGACATTAGACAGAATCATTTTCTCATTGTCATTCTGATCATTTGAGAAAACCTCTTCACTATTATGTATCTGATAGTCACCATCTTCTGTTGAAAATTCAATAGTGTTGTTCATCATTGCTTCCAGAACACTCATCTCTTCTTCTGCCACGACGTCATCCATTTTTATATTTCCGGTATTTTTTAAAGGATTATTTTTGTTACTACTACTAGTAGATCCCATCAAATCTAACTGAACACTATCTTCTCCAACCACGACATATTCAACATCAACATCTGCAGTACCTACAGCATTAGATTGTGTACAAACATTCATTTGTTGCAACATTTCTGTATCAGAAGCAGTATTGTTTAATTTGAAAGTCCCTCTTTTTCTTAAAGGGAGTCGACCTAACAATGCCTCTGAAAACTTTTCATTACCACAATCTAAAATCTTTGTAATCATTGGTGAAGACTTGTTTTCTAGTGGCATGTTTATTTCAGACACACTAAGCAATGGGGAATCTTTTTTCCTTTCTGGATTTGAAGACATAGATTCCTTAAATGCTTTTATATCCTCTGTAGTTAAAACATACTTTTCTATATTTCCATCATCAGCCACTTTATATAAAACAACATCATCTGGGTTGTCTGGAGGTGAATGACTTTTGATATTTCTCAGAATCGGATCTTCTAAACTGGGTTCTAAATCTATTATTGGTACATTAGACTGAGCAACTTCCTGAATATTATCAACCATTTCTTCAGGTTGCTTAAGATTTGCAAGGTTCATATTATCAGTAAGTTGGAAATGAAGAGCATCTTCTTTAGCTAATATGTCATAGACATTTTCTGTTAATGTTATATAGTTTCCATCACCATTCTCAATTAGTATTGGAATATCTGTTGGAAGACCAGCTCCCTTTAATGCATTAATATATCTTTCAGAATTTTGAGTTTGGGTCTCTGGAGGTTTTTGTATTTTCGGTTTCTCATCGGGTTTGTCATTTTTAGTAAGTAAGCTGGCTAACAATGGTGACCTATTAACATCTTCATCTGTCTTTATATCATTAGGCATTGACTTTTTTACATCATATCTATTCTCATCCAATGAATCGGCAGGTCTTTTCCTACTACGTTTATACTTTTGGTCTAAATCATCATTAAAATTTGGATTGTTATTGTCTAAACCATTACTCATAGGTAATTCCTGATGATTCATAGTTGTTGTTGTACTACTACTATTACTATTACTATCATTAGTTTTATGTTTTGATGGTGATATGTATGATAGATTAGAGCCAGCAAGTGATAGTAGTATTTGGGCAGACTCTGTCTGTGGTGGAGTAATAGGAGCTGGTTTGCTTACCAACGGTTCACAACATGGACTCTGAAGATGAGCTTTAGGTCGACCTCTCCCAGCACATGGCCGTTTTTCATTGGTACTATTATTTTGGCCAAGGCGTGCTATGACAGCTAAAAAAAAAAAATTATACATAAATTACTTTATATAAAATCAATTACTTTAGTTTTAAAATACTTACAAACAGGAGAAGAATAATTTCCGTTTTCTGAAAGTTTGGGTGAAATTGGTGTAACTGGGACTGGAGAAGATGAAACTTGACAAATTCTAGTTTGAGAAGTTGTACTACCAACAAGAGAAGGTGGTTTTATAGGCTTTGATTCTTGTAAGCTTTCATGAGCTAATGATGATAAGCCTTTTACCTGTAAAAAATTATTTTAGTATTGTCTTAATTTTTACAATTAAAATAATAAAAATCATTGTAAAATTACACCAATGATAAATAGCAACTACAAAGATTGAAAATATTGAAAAAAAAAATTTAAAGTCAAGTTAATTACTATTTATCATTAATAATAGTAGTAACTTATAATAGTTTAATTAATTTGTAAACTGAACTTTTTTCAATAAATTAATTAGGTAAAAGATAATATTTTTTACAATTTAACTAAAGGATCAATAAGTAAGAGTAAGGTAAACACCACAATTCCAATTAATTATAACAACTTACTTATTTAAAAGTAACCATTAAATAACAATTCATTAATGTCTTAATTGGTTTTTATATTAATTAAATAATAATAGTTTTTTAATATATGTTATTAATTTTTAAACAATTAAAAAAATTACTTGCAAATAATTATATTAACTAAAATAGAATAAAATAATATGACTATTGTAAATATTAATTAGTAAAATAAATATGTAGTAATGTTTGTAAAAAAAAAAAAATTGATATTTTAAACAACTTTTAAAATGTTAATAATTTAAATAAAAATCAACCTTTTTTGTATTCAAATATTTTAAACTAATTTAACTATAATACTATAAATAACATAAATAATATTGTTTTCTGAAATGAAAACAAAATAATTAAATCAAGAGAATCCTACATTGTCAAATGTTATATTATTTGAATTATAATTAACTTTAAATAGGTACATTTAATTTCATAATCCAGTATTTTTTTTTTTTTTTTGCAATGCATCAATCATCACAATTATTTTAACTTGTATAGAATATACTTATTTTATTGAATATTTTCTCTTAAATATTTTCTCCTATAATTCCCACAACATTTATATCAGGAAAATGTCTTTCATAATAGGATTTATTGAACATTTTGTCACTATTAGCAATAATGAATAATTTATATAATTAACTAACTTAAATTTATACAGAACTATTATCAAAAATTTGTGACTATCACAATAAATTGAATCAATTAATATTTTATAATATACTAAAATAATATATAATTATTATACACAAGAAAACATAGTCAATTTTAAAAGTAGTATATTACAAAAGCATGTAATATAGATTGAAAATATGTTCAAATGTATAATTTTACAACTTGAGTGTTAAAACTAAGAAAATAATTAAAATATAAATACATCAAAACATATAATTCAACATAAATTATAATTGTTTTTACCATGAATCAAGTAATAATTTAGTTATTAAATAAAATACTGACATTGACAATAAAAAAGATTTGGATATTCCTTTAAAAATGTGTACCATAAATATTTTATCAAATATTTTCATTTGTAAATATAAAACCCAAAAATACTAATAAATTAGTTACTGTAATTATGTAGAAAATGATTTCATGAACATTTAGATACCAATAACAATTGAGATTTGAATATTAATGAAAAAAAAAATGTCAAAAATGGTCATAATATTATTATTATTTAACATATATGTGATTACCAAAAGAGAAATTAATTTAACTAGTTGAATTAAATAAAATAATAAATATAATTAATAAAAACCATATATATTATAATAAAAGTACAATATCTTCAATATTTTATGCAGGCTTACAACCTTACTAAGATTTGTAACACATCAAAAATTAAATAATCTATACATTTTTCAAACAAAATATAAAAATACACTATATATATATATATATATATTAGTGATGAGTTGAACTGTTCGAATCTCGAAACGAACCGAATCGAACCCTTGACGTTTGGTTTGGTTCGAAATTTAAACTTGGCATGAAAAAAATCAAACCGAACTATCAATTATCTTTTACTGTTCGAAAATCGAACTTGAAAATATTTGTCGAACCAGACTTACTGGCTTACTTAGTTTGAGAACCAAATATTTGAACAATTCTTCAAAAGTTATTTTTGAAAAATAAAAATTGATAATGATTATTTGAAAATAATTAGACCATTGGCGATAAAAAGGGATAATCTGTAAAGAGCACATTATGCATTATTTATTATAATTAATGACCGGATTTTGCATAAAATGCATGTTGTAATCTACAACATCATATAAATGTAGTAAATGAGTGTCCACAAATCATTACTTGATTGATTAAATATCAAAATGTTATACATGTATGTACTGCATATTTTTGCATATTCTGACGTTAGTGCATGTTCTGCATATTTTTGCATATTTAAAAAAAACACAGATTATAGGTCCTATTTATATCACTAATGTATCATCTACTATTCAAATTTAATAAAATATTATTTTACAATGTATCAATGATTAAAAATTAAATTACAATTTAACAAATTAAATTTTTGCATTGCATATCTGCTATAATAATATATTATACATCTTAATAAAATAAATAAATAATTATCACTGCAAAATTAATAGAAAATAGAATAAAAATTGAAACTTTTTTTTGCATGTTTTGGATTTTTTTCTTGCATATTTTGACTTTTTTTAGTGCATGTTTGCATGCATATTTTACAATTTAAAATGCATATAAATCCGGCCTTTAATTATAATAATAATGTTATTTTTTAGTCGCTTGTTAGACATCCACGCTCCGCCGACCAAAATATTAATAATTTAATTATCGCAAATAGAGACAGTGTATCTACATTCATAATATAGCTATTTTTGTTTTTATCATATTTATTTTAGAAGTTAAAATCTATTTTGGGTAAATCCATGGTAACTTAAAATACAATAGTAATTAATAATTAGCGTTGACTTAATTTTTAGGTAGGTACAATATATACAAAAAAATATTGAGTTTCGAGTTCAACTTAAAATCATAATAGATTCAGTTTGGTAGAAAATATGAAGATTCATTTATGAAAGTTTGAAAAAAATAAATTAAAATTTGTTTCAAGTTCGGTTCGATTTAAAAAATCAGAGTTTGACCCATCACTAATATATATACATATATTCTTATACTATTATATATTATAAATATATATAATAAATAAAAATATAAAAAATTAAAAATAAAGTAATAATTATAAATTTTTGCAGTACACTATGTATAGAGTATACCATTTAAGACAGTCAAATTACTATTAAATTGAATTTCAAACATCCAAATGGTTTTCTTGAGCAATTTAAATGATGTAACTTTCTAATTTTAACATTTATTTTTTATTTTATACGTTTAAGGCAATATTCTTCAATTTGTTTAACAAAAATAAACTTTGATAACATTTTATAATAAAATATTTAAAAAAAATAGTATTGAATTACAAAATAACTATATTTTCAACACAAATATTATTAAACATTTCCAAAAAACAAGTATAAACATTTTTTTCCTGCAAATAAGTATTTCAAACATATTAAATATGATTTAAAACCGATTAATACAATTAAAAAATAACTTATTTAATAAATTATTGTAATCCATAAAAAGGTTAACTCTTGACACATAATATTTGAATTAGAGTTCTTATTTTAAATACGAATAAAATATTTAAATTTACAGGTAATTGCTTTTTTACTATAAAATATATACATTATTAATGATATTAAATAGGTGTAGGACAAGGGTGGCCGACCCCAAATAGTTGGGAGGAAGGCGAGGCAAAAGAAGAAGAAGAAGAAGAAGAAGAAAAATGATATTAAATATACTGTTTTTGAAACTACTGAGCTTTTGGATACTTAAAATGTTTATATAAAATATGCAAAACATAAATTGTTATATTACCATAATATTATCATAACTGTTTACTTAAGACCGTAACAACAGCTGAATAAGGCTGTGAAGAACATATGTCTATATGCATTGGTTTTTATCATAATAGGGAATTCACCTATATTTTTAAGAGCTGTTTTTAATTTATTTATATTTTGGGCATCATTTTATTATATTGAAATTTCATTATTTGTTTTTAACATATATTACATCGAATGATACGGTTATAAACTTTTTTGAATGATACATAACTTAAATGGTATTGATATAATAATTGTACTACATATAAATTCAAATCAAATATAATATTTTAAATTTTAGTTATAAGTATCTAAACTTGCATATTTTATAGTACAAAATTTAATTTAGAATATTATTTTCATTATTAACTACAATTTTGAAATATAACTACTTTACTTAATTTATTAAAAACTTGAAATTGTCAATTACACAAAATATTTTACTTCAATTTTAATGAAATAAACAAATGTAATAAAATTAAAATATAAATTTTAAAATTATAAGTACACTATTTTAACTATTAATTGTTATTGTGGGTAGTTCGTAAATGGTACACACAATTATTTTGAATAATAATTTATTAATTACTATTTATACAATTACAACACTCGCAAAGAAGGAAAAACTAAAAGTAAAAATTTATAATACGTGTATTAGAAATAGTAACGAAATCAATGTTGATACAAAAAGAAATAATAATAATACATTAAATATTAAATGATCGTTTCGGCGGCGGTTATAATACAATTAGCGATAACGCGGCGAGTACGGCGATAACGTATGTGTGTGACCGCGGCGTCGGATACTGAACGACTGTTGTTGTTGTCGGCTATCTCTCCCGTATATAATTAGGCGATAGCTTTCTTGATTATTCCGGAACATTCTCGATATGATATGTGATTAATATATTTAGTCTCGAATATTCTCGAAATATATAGATAATTCGATAGCGTCGCGCGTTATTGATTGTCGCCACATCACTCCCCTACCAGTGACGGAGTCAAACAAAACCTACTTGGAGACGGTCTGGAAAACGAACTCTTCTTCCGGAACGTGTCCTTTGGTCCTCCTTTGTAATGGTATTCGGTGTAGGTGTCTGCATTTCTCTCGAAATATCTTCCTTAGAATGGTCGTCTACTATGATGTAGGCCGGTTTAAGTCTATCTATAGTTACTCTAACTTTTTTTGTCTTTATATCAATGACAAAAGTTTTTATATTTCGACTTATGACTCGATAGGGACCATCATAGGGCATTTGTATTCCATTTTTGGGTCCGTCATGTCGAATGAATACGTACTCTGTGGTTGCAAGATCCTTGAAAACAAAGTTCTTCTTATCGCCATGTCGCGTACCATTGACAGGTCGGATCTGCTGAATGTGATGTCGAAGATCTTTGATAAACTCAGCTGCGTCGTCGAACTTGGCGGCATTATCTTTTGACGTTAGGAATTCGCCTGGGAGTCTAAGTGGCTCTCCATAGACTAATTCTGCCGAGGTGGATTTAAGATCGTCGCGCCAAGCTGCTCGGATACCCAATAAGACTGTCGGAAGAGTTTCTGTCCATCGATTATTTTGATGACATTTAATGGCGGCTTTAAGCTGCCGATGGCTTCGTTCCACCATGCCATTTGCTGAAGGATGATAGGCCGTGGTCCTAAGATGGTTCGTGCCAGTCAAGTCATTAAGTTGCTTGAAAAGGCATGACTCAAATTGTCTTCCCTGGTCTGTTGTGATACGAAGAGGGGTACCAAATCTCGCGATCCAATGCGTATAGAAGGCTCGTGCTACGGTTTCCGCTTCTTGATCTTCCAATGGAATTACCTCAGGCCATCGAGTAAATCTATCGATACACGTGAGGCAATAGCGAAATCCTTCGGAATAAGGCATAATGATTAGATCTAAATGAACATGTTCAAATCTTTGAGATGGTAAAGAAAATGAACCAAGAGGTGCTGTGACATGGCGCGTGATTTTGGCTCGTTGACATTCTACACATGCCCTCGCCCAATGTCTGCAGTCTGCGTCAATGGCTGGCCACACGAATCGCTGTTTAACAAGCTTCGTCGTGGCCTTAACACCTGGATGTGCAAGTCGATGTATATTATTGAAAACTTTACGTCTGAATGGCTTTGTGACAAAGGGCCTGGCGGTTGAAGTTGATAGGTCACAGAACACTAAGACATTCGTACCTGGTAATTGAACTTGCTTGAGTTGTAGTCCAGTGTTTTCTTTTTCGTATTTCTTTAATTCCTCGTCTCCCTGTTGTGATATCGCTAATGCAGTGTAGTCTATTGTCTCTGACAAGGCGTCAACGCGAGATAAAGTATCAGCCACGATATTCTGCTTACCTGGAACATACCTAATATCCGTGGTGAATTGTGAGATAAAGTCTAGGTGTCTGAATTGTCGTGGTGAGCATTTATCCGATTTCTGCTGAAATGCAAAAGTGATGGGTTTGTGGTCGGTGAATATAACAAAATCGCGTCCTTCCACCATATACCGAAAATGCTTGACAGCAAGGTATATCGCGAGAAGTTCTCGATCGTAAGCTCCGTATTTCGTCTCGGTCGCTGTGAGCTTCTTGGAAAAGAAAGCAAGAGGTTGCCACACATCATTGACGAACTGTTGGAGAGTTGCGCCAACCCCGGTGTTTGAAGCATCACTTACAATAGCCAGTCGAGCGTTGTCACATGGATGTGCGAGAAGTGTGGCTGTAGCGAGTTTCTCTTTGCATTTTTCAAAAGCCAAAATAGCCTCTGGTGTCCAGTTAATAGGTGACTTACCTTTTAAATTGGGTACCAAAAGGTCACTTAGTGGTGCTTGTGCGTCTGAAGCTCCAGGTATAAAACGACGATAGAAGTTTAACATACCCAAGAACTGTCGTAGACCCTTAGCGGACGATGGCCTCTTGTAGCTTAAAATGTCAGTGACTCTGTCAGGTAGAGGACGTGTTCCTTCTCTAGTAATCATGTAGCCCAAAAACTTTACTTCTGACTGTCCAAAAACGCACTTTTTTGGATTGACAACCAGAGAGTATTCACGTAAACGCTCAAAAATGATCTGTAAATGTTTGATGTGCTCTTCCTCAGAAACAGATGCCACCAAGATGTCGTCAATGTAGCTGTAACAGAAATCAAGCCCAAAAAGTACTTCGTCAATAAATCGTTGAAACGATTGTGCTGCATTTCGAAGCCCAAAAGACATAAAGAGGAATTCGAAAAGTCCAAATGGTGTCACGATTGCGGTTTTAGGAATATCTTCTTCAGCTACAGGAATTTGATTATATGCTCGGACTAGGTCGATTGTTGAAAAAATCGTTTTACCGTGGAGAAAGTGTGCAAAGTCCTGAATATGACGAACCGGGTACCGATCTGGAACAGTCCGAGCATTTAGAGCACGGTAATCCCCACAAGGACGCCAGGCATCAGTTGTGTTCCTTGATACCAAGTGTAATGGTGATGCCCAAGGTCCCTGGGACGGTCGAATAATGCCCAATTGGATCATAGCTTCAAACTCCTTTTTTGCTGCCTTGAGTTTATCAGGTGCTAAGCGTCGTGGTTTACAAGATACTGGGGGTCCTGGTGTCGTTTGAATATAGTGTTTGGTGCTGTGCCTAATGTCTTTAGGCGCTCCATACGGTCGAGTGATCTCGGGAAATTTCCGTAGTAAGCCGTCGTATTTCGTTTCTCCCACGACGATCTTTATGGATGGTATGGAGGATTCAGCAGCGTGACCATGAGCGGTAAGTCGTGTAACACCATCTAAAAGACATTGATTACGCACGTCTACCAAAAGATTGTAATGACTTAAGAAGTCCACACCAATGATGGGTTTGGATACTTCCGCTATCACAAATCTCCAAATGAAATCTCGACGAAGTCCGAAGTTGAGACTGAGCGTGATAGTACCGTAGGTGTTAATGGGCGTGCCATTGGCTGCTGATAGGACGTAATCGGATTTTACTCGTCGGTCTGGAACAGCACTACGTGGATAAACACATAAGTCGGCACCCGTGTCGACGAGAAATTGAGTTTGAGAAGTTCGATCAGTAATGAATAGACGGCGTGGGGACGGACTGGGCTCACTGGCCGTCATCAGTGATGACCCGTCACGTTTCCCGAATTA
This sequence comes from Sipha maydis, assembly GCA_034509805.1. Classification (NCBI taxonomy): domain Eukaryota; kingdom Metazoa; phylum Arthropoda; class Insecta; order Hemiptera; family Aphididae; genus Sipha; species Sipha maydis. The sequence continues at coordinate 80,897 of JASXSY010002564.1, read as the reverse complement.
TAGGTACAAGGTTCCTTACATTTTCGTGACTGAGATCCATAACGCCAATGATACCAGCATAATCCATCTGCGCCATGGAGAGTACGGCTCCGAGATCGAGATCTTGAGCGGTAAGTACTTGGTCTTGAGTCCGGGTTACGCGAGGGACGAGTATTGATCGCTGACACTTCACTTCTCAACGCCGCAATTTCCTGATTTATACTCAAGGTAAGTTGAGACATTTTAAGATTGAACATGGCTTCAAGAGTGTCACTTCTCGTTGTCTCGGCTATTTGAGGTAGCAAAGGACCAGATGCATCCGCGATGTTGTCTGCATGGACAGCGAGTTCTTCAAGCTTACTATCTTTAACTATTACTAACGCCACTTGTATACTTTTTGGTAGGCGGCCCATCCAAAGTGTCTTTAATAATGTTTCCGGGACGGAAGAGTCAGCCAGGCTTTGGAGGTGGCGTAAAAATTGTGACGGTTTACGGTCACCAATCTCAACGCGCTCCAGAAGTTGACGTGTTTTTTCTTCTTGGGAGGCACTAAGACGTTTTATTAATTCATGTTTTATTTTGACATACTTACTGTCCGAGGGCGGCGTCATAATTATGTCTTTGACTTCAACTGCATATTTCGGCGGTAATGCTCCAACCACATACCCGAATTTTGTACTATCAGCTGTGACTCCCGCGCTGGCGAAACTACCTTCGACCATAGCAAACCAAAGTTCGGGATCTGACGAAATGAAATCTGGTATTTTGACAGCCACTCGAGCAATCGTTGCGTCTGTCTCTGCCATCACGTCGAGGTCACCAATTTGTGGGTAGTTCGTAAATGGTACACACAATTATTTTGAATAATAATTTATTAATTACTATTTATACAATTACAACACTCGCAAAGAAGGAAAAACTAAAAGTAAAAATTTATAATACGTGTATTAGAAATAGTAACGAAATCAATGTTGATACAAAAAGAAATAATAATAATACATTAAATATTAAATGATCGTTTCGGCGGCGGTTATAATACAATTAGCGATAACGCGGCGAGTACGGCGATAACGTATGTGTGTGACCGCGGCGTCGGATACTGAACGACTGTTGTTGTTGTCGGCTATCTCTCCCGTATATAATTAGGCGATAGCTTTCTTGATTATTCCGGAACATTCTCGATATGATATGTGATTAATATATTTAGTCTCGAATATTCTCGAAATATATAGATAATTCGATAGCGTCGCGCGTTATTGATTGTCGCCACATTATTAATATATTCATAGTGGTTAGATAATAATATAATTTAAGCACGTGCAATTGTTTCAATTTGTTATTATGTCATGAAATATATATGCATATATATATATATATATATATATATATATATATATATATATATACACACACTTAAAATTATAACAACTAATTATTTAAACATTTTTAAACTAATTAAAAGCATTATATACTTTTAATTTGTTTTTGAAATAAAAATAACAATTAACTAACATTATAGAATACAAATTTATAGCAACAAGTATAAGTACTTAATATATATATAATTAATTATATAGTATAACTTACAATTATATAACAGAAGAATTGTAACCTAATAACAATAATAGAAAAAAAACTAAAAAACCGCCACCATTTATGATCACTTGAACTACAAGAGTATATCTACATGAAAAGGTAGCTATCCTAACCTAACCTTTATTAAATAATTTATTGATTAGTATTTCTTAAATATTTAATACAGTAAAGTGATGCATCAAATAATATCTAACAAATAACATGTATTATATTTTTTAAAATAAAATATTATATTTTAAATTAATAATTTAATTATTATAATATGTTATAATATAATTTGAAATCATGAATGAGCAAAACTAAAAAAATTCGAACAAGTGCTTATTAACCTTAAATTATTGTTAAAAAATTATAATATTAATATTCATAAAATAAATAATAAATTAAAGTTCAATATTTTAATTAAACTATTGTAAAACTTAAACAAAACAATTTTACTGAGTTTGTTAGCATAAGTATTGTAATACCAAATAATTAATTATTTTAAAAACAATTTTCTTTACGATATTCCAATATATACGTGTGAACTAAAATGAAGATGTAACAATCAGTATGTGAAGATAAAATAAATGAAAAGCGGTAATCTTATATACAATATTAAGCTTTTTTTAAAAAAAAAAAAAAAAAATTGAAGCTAATTGAACAATTTAAATTAAAATAAAAGTATTAAGTTTTCCAAGTTTAAAACAAACATTTGATAAAACATATAGATTAGCAAATCAAAAAAATGCCTATTTAAAACTAAGCAAGAAATAAATAAATAAACTGTGTACACAAAATATGAATATAAAATAACAAAAATGAATTATTGGAACAAATGTTATCTTTTTAAGAACAAATTAAAAAAAAAAATTATAAAGCTAGAAATGAATAAAAAAATCTATAATATTTATTAAAATAGTATCAACAATACTAGCTTATAGATGTTAATTATAAATTTTAAATAAATTACGCAAGGAAATTTAAATATAATTCCTACAAAATGTGTGTAACTACCTATACTTTAACCCAAATTTTAAGGCAAAATAAAAAGTATAACTCAATGTCTTTTTCTTTCTACTAACAATTTAAAAAATTATGAAAAACAGTTTTATTTTATTTTTGTTGTACAAAATATTAATATTTTACTGAAATTTTTAATTATATTTAAATTTATAAAGAATAAAATAAAATACTTTTTTATACACCAAATTAATACATTTAAGGTGTATAAAATATTTTTTTTTTAAGCATAACAGTGCAAATTATAATTTATGTTACTTATACTTAATTTATTATTATAATTTTTTTTTTTTTTTTGAAACATATGATAAATATTTATAAGCTTTTTATTTATCTTAAATATAATTATTGAAAGTTTTATGAAAATCAAATAAATAGTTTACCTCAAAAAATTTAGCTGCTTCAACAAGAGCATGTAAATTATCTTCTGTGACATTTGTTTCTCCACAATACATGAACTCAATTAAAGATTTGAGAACACTAAATTTCATATCTTTCAGAACAATCATAGGATGGTTACCCAATTCACGCTGAAATTATAAAAATTTAAAACATGAACAAAATTATTTAGATGTGTATAGATAGGTACAACATATTATATTTTTATATGATAACAAACTTAATATTTAACCTATAAATTAATACACATACAAAAATTAAAATTAAAATTATAAAAGAATTGTATACAGAATATAGTATAGGTATTCAGTAAATACAACAATTACCTCGAAATACGGGCTGCAAGCTGCAAGAACAGATCTGTGAACTTTAAGGCTATGTGTATTACACATTAAAGTAACATCGACCAATTTCTGTCGTTCCAAAAGGTATCCAAGTCGAGCCACTAAATGCGTAGAATGATCATCCCATGAAACCATAAAACGCGTTGGATTCCCCATCTAAACATTTGAAAACAAACATTAATACATTGCAGCAGAGACAAGTGAACGAAATGCGAGCAATGGCAAATGTAATTGATAAGAACTGATAGCCTAGTAAATAATAAAGGTAGGTACCTATCTGAGGAAATAAAAAAAAAATAATAATAATAATAATAATAGTAGTAGTAAAAAAACCACAAAGATAATAAAATTTTATCTTTATGTCATTAAAATTGAACATCAATGGTTTAAAAACGTTTAAACGATGAGCATCTACTAATAGCAAAACGTTTTAAGTGTCATTGCACTTGGAAAACCGTCTTAATGACATAAACATAAATTAACGGCTGAAATGTTATGAAGACTTGGAAGCAATCAAGCACCTACCTATCTAATGCTGCAGCAAACCAATTGTATAGTAATTATTACATGCTAGAACAAAAACTAATTAAGTCAGTATCAGAGAATCAAATGCACTAGAGGCAGTAACCAATAACTGGGTATTGGGTATCATAGAGTAATATTTATGTAAAATATTGTTATGAACTTGGGAGAGTAAAAAACACTTTCTCTGCCGTGTATGCACCATAGATATCAACGGGTAATAATAATAACAATAATCATAATGCTACGACTGCCACAATTCAATTTAATTGAAACGATTAAGTACTGGTAACGTATTTTACAGGCACCTACATGTATGTAATATGCATATATACATACATAACATTATGAAAGCAAATTGTCATTAATTAACATTGGAAATAGTCACAGAGCTGTGCCAATTGATACTGATGTCTGAACGAAAATTTATGAGGAAAAAAATACACAAAAAAAAACCTAACGTCGTCACCACGGGGGCAAACATTATCGTTCAATTGGGGGCACGGCCGGAACAGACCGATGCGTCCGAGTGATGAGACGGACATCACCGTGCTGGGACCGGATGACGAGGAGGGCAAGCACGCGTGTCCGTCGTGTGAGGGTCGAGACCGCGGCCAAGGGGCACCACACGTCAAGGCTCCCTTATACGTGCCAAGGCCCCCCGTCGGATAGCGCGAGGGGGGAACGTCGCGGAGCAGATGCTACGGGAAAACATATGAGCCGCGAGCTGATACACGGACGGGTTCGGGGTGTCAAGGCTGTTCGACCGACTCGTCGGGAACGCGGGGGGCCGCGACGTTGGTCAAAAGCACTGGTATCGCGTTGGCGCGCGGCCGACGCTCACGCTTACCTTTTCGGCGCAGGACATGGACAGGCACTACTACGTCGACGACGACAGCATCGGGGCTACGTGGACACGGCACATGACCGGACGGCCAACGGCGAACAGGTCGCGGACGGGAACGCGGCGGAACACGACGACGCGGAAGACTGACGGTACGGGCGGCACTGCGGAGACGACGGCGACACGGACAACGGTAACGATAACGACGACGACAGCGACGACGACGATGGCCGCACGGACATTATATCGTGGACGGCGTCGTGGCTAATCCTATTCCCCGGGCCACGGTGTCGACATACGTCGCTGTTGCGGTGGTCGTCTCTCGCTTTTTCCTCGCGACTTCGTCCGGTCCCGACTTCGACTCTCCCGGCTGCTGTTCCGACCAAGTACTCCAGGTCCCCGGGCGCCCGTCGTCGATATGTCACCGTCGTCCTTTAGTGTTCAACACGGTACGATAGCGATCGGTAGCGTTATTGTTGGTGCTATTCTATTGTTGCTGCTGCTGCTGTTGCTGCCGCTGCTGTTGTTGTTGTTGTCGTTATCGTTCTTTATCCCGGCGCGATGCTTGAGCGTTTTATCGTGTAGATACTGTTGTTATTATTGTTATTACCTACGTGCGCGATCACGACGAGTGACGAACAACAACAACAACAGCTAAATATCGCCCGTTCGTGTCGTCCAATACCTCTCGGACAATTGTGTATTTATTGACCAACGAAAAAACTATTTTTACGTGCGTTTCAAACGAGTGTGTGTGTATGTGTGTGTGTGTGTGTGTGTGTGTGTGTGTGTGTGTGTGTGTGTGTGTGGTGAAAAAGTCAAAGCAATACACCACCGAGTACACGAACCGAGTGTAATAATAACAATAATAATAATAAAAATGTTTGGGAATATTCGAGTGATTGTGCGTGTGCGTGTATATGCGTGTGCTTGTGTATGCGTGTGCGCGCATCTCGGGCCGGAGGAGTAGAGGCGCTGGGTGCGTGCGCACCTCGGCGGTCGTGGCCGATAGGTACAGCGGACCGGCGGCTGACGTGACGTCACGGCCCCGTTGGTCGGTCGGCCCGGTTTTTCGTTCTCCATGAACCGTGCGCGCTCACCCGGCGTCCCACGGCCTTTCTCTCGCCGCCACCCGTCCGCGCGCAAACCTCTCTATCTAGCATCGCGGCCGCTATCCTTCCGAATCGTACCCGTGCGTGCGTGCGCGCGCTCAACGTATCCGTAGCGTCGCTGCGCGCGTGCTTGGACTGCGCGTCGCAGTGCTGCCGCCGGCGCGGTAATTTCTACTCTCCCTCCTCCTGCTCGCCACCGAAAGTTCGTCTTCTCCCCGGCGTCCCTCGAAGTTCGGCGCGTGCTCGTCGCTCGCTGATTCCCTTTGTTGGCTTCTTCGGCGTTCGACGTGACCGTAGTTACCAAACGCGGTCAAGACGCAGACGACTTGCGCACAGCGGTAAAAGGCCCAACTTTTTGGCGCCGGCGACGTTTCCGTTTCCCCCGCACACCGATAGATCTCAGCCGACCACGGCTGGGAGGGTTTTTGGGCTCCATTGGAAATGTTTCGAAGTTTCGCGCGCACACGTGTCAGCCGAACACGGTTAGCACTACTGTGTACACGTGAACCGAACCGATAAAACCGTTCCCTCCTCGCTCATCAATCCGCCAAATCCTCGATCGCCGGCCTAATGCTCTAGTCGTGGGTAATGTCTAAACGGGCAAATGTAAACTGGGCCCGCGGTTACCATTTTTGTTGTTAACTCGACCCGACAATTTCGACCAACAAAATATATAATGAGCACGACTTAATTTAATTTACAAATTAAAAATTGGTAACGTACCTGTATTTTATCATTAATAATGTGTTGTTAACCAATGTTAAAATATATTTAAATATTGAGACAATTATTTTCATTTTTGTATTGGACTTTTGAAACAACGTTTCAGTAATTTTTATACAACCGTGACGATAACATACATAGTTGAGTCCTTACGTGTAAAACCACTGTTAGTTATAGAACATTTTAAACATTCTAATTAACTCTTACGTAAACGTATGTGAAGTTGGCCTCCCAAGTTTTAATACTAATACAAAACGTGCGATAAAAATTAACAACTGATTTGCAACTATTTGTAACAAAAATCATCATATTCATTCAAAATTCATTACTAGGGACCAACTTCACGTAGCCCCCCCCCCACAAATCATCGTATCGAATCTAAATCGGTGTCAACATTTTCCGGCTAATGTGCAACTATTTGTCCTTCTCGTGGTGTCCTCTGGGGACATCATTATAATGCTTAATGGTTCTCAAATATCATAAGAATATTTTTATTTGGGCCGAGTTTACAATAGACCTTTTGAACATTTTTTTTCTTCGAGCCGAGTTTATCGCCCGTCTAAACGTAAAAGTGTACAACACTGCACCATATTATCATCAACGTACTTATTATATTGCCGGTAGTCATTTTCATCAAATAGTAATTATTTATACGCTAAATAAGTGGCATCTTCCCCTCTCCTTTCTCCTACCAACATGGAGCCGATGACGCGTTTATACAGGCGTAATAATAATGTTCAGTGCAGAGGATTTGTAGCATTTGCATATATGTTTTACACAACTTCACGAGCAGCGCGGTATTAAGTAAGTACGTTTTAGGTTGCGCCAAAGCTGTAGTTACTGTAGGAAATAAAATTTTGGAATTTCAGGACATTCTCTTATGCATATATTTCATTCCTAACGATATATGATATTATTAATGATTTTAGGAAATTTAATATCACAATTGCCATGGCCGCTGAATTGTTGTAGACTCCGTAATCGTTTTCTCTACGGAGAGCAGTCTATGAATGAACGTTTGTAACACTGTTCTCGGGACTCGAAGAAGTATCTGCAGGTTTATGAATTATAATCCATCACTTTTCGAACTGAATAAAATCAATGATTGTTTTCCGATTTCGAAATATCACATTGAAAAGGTGGCTCTCTTTGGTGCGCGTTTGTCGATTTGTTTGGTCTATTGTACACGTCCTATGCTCCGATAACAATTCGCTAACGATTTGGACGAAACTCGCGTTCGTGGTGCAAGTAAAAAAACCTACACGGGGTAATACCTATACGCGATATAAACGCTTCGCGAGGGCGTTCCAACGTGTTATTCATGGTCCGCGCGCGTACGCCCGTCTTTGTAACAATAATTATTACCGTACGGAAAACGTGTATGTAGGTTAACGCCGAGGTCGACTGTTCGGCTGTTAATCCGGTTCGGTTCCCGAACGCTTCGACTGCGGCGGTTTTCGCTCTCTCGCGGCACGTGCGAGCTAGCACGGGTACACGGTCGACGTTGCGTTCCTGCACGTTAACGAACCCGTCTATTCGCTGTGTGCCCTGTCTCCCGAGACCGTACAGTCAATGGCTACGAGGTTATTTTTAAGCCGTATCAGAGTAAAACGATGATATCTAAACCCGGTAATCACTCTGCATCCTTTTCCGCCGAGAAAACAGTTGTGAAAGTGGTAAAAACCTAAACAAAAACGTGGCTAATAAAGGAAACGGTTTCGGATGTAAAGGGGGGAAATGGGCGTGCTTGCCCCAGGCGCTGTTGGTGTAAGGGCACCCTTAAATTTACGAAAAACAAAAAAGTCATGAACATTTCCCGTAATTTCCATCTACGTAAGGGCGCTGGATTTTATTAGTCCCGAGAGTTAGAATTTCTGGATCCGGCATTGGAAAGGATCACCTCGGTATCTTACAGGATCTTCTGTCCTGCGTAAACATCTATCATAGAGTATAATAGCCACGATGCGTACATCGCAGTCGACTACTCAACATTGTGCAGTGTATAGCAACTAGAACGATTGTAGAAGATACTACAGAATTCATTTTGCAGAATGTTTTTTGCACTAAGGCAGGTTCGAACTAGTTTGATGACTGCTTGAGTCGTTGTCAATTGTGTGACCACTGAACCACATTGCTCCTCAAATTTGAGATATGAAATGAAAAATAGTAGTGATCGTTAAAAAATTATTTAATACTTAAAAAAATCCACTTCGATAGAAAATTGTACAATTTTGGATTTTATTCTTAAAAAGTTGTCTGCTGTTTTGTATTAGTTTCTCTCGAATGTAATTAGCTATAATTAAGAAAATTCTCGTTGTAAAAATTACCTTTTCTATACATGTGTATATAATGTATTATTACGAAGCGATTAATTCGATATGTACCGAGTAATCATTTTTTTTAAATCAAGTTTTATTAACCTTCAAACCGTTATCGTTAAATCTATTAGTCATTTTTTCCTATATTTCATCGTTTTTCAACAGTCATACAACGTTTAAACAACTCGGTAGTTTAAATATATAAAATAGCTGATAAATATATATACATGCCAAAACGTAGATCAAGAAATAGTTTAATAGTGGGTATTCAATTAAAATATCTGATATTTACTGTACGTTATTCAAACGAGTTATAAGGTTTACAACGATTTTTTTTAATTTCTACTCGTTATATTAGTCCTGAATTTCAGTTAACTTTAAGTCGTATGTATTCATAACAAATATACCAAGTTATTGACGAGTAATAGGTAATATATGTTCACGATTTAGGTTTAAAAACAGTATAGTACAAAATATATCTATTGAAGTAAAAAAAAAAGATGAAATCACAGTAGTATGTCAAACCTATATAAACTTTGATTAAATTATATTAACTTTGATATTCGTACTGTTATAGACTAAACCTACTGTGCACAAAGTATATTGTATGAAAGTTATAGGGTATAATATTTTAAAATATAAAAACAAAATTAGATAGAATATTTTATTTGGTCGGTTTGATAAATCACGCAGTATTATATTATGGTCATACTGGTATGTAATAATGCTAGGTAGAAATAATGCTTTTAAACTTTTTTAAACTCGTAATACTGTTACTGCGGTGATTTTTTAAGGTCGTGCGATACGAGTTGTGCGCACCTTCGGTTGTTTGTTGAATTTTTTATTCAAACAATATTGCCAAGGCGAATATTTCAATCGAATTGTTTTTACATGTTTACGATACACTCCGTAAATTTAGTAAACAATACGCGTATATTGTTATATAAAACGCATACGCAGTACGGTCGCACGAGTGTTAAACGAGTATAAGAGCACCATTGTAATAATATACTATACCTGTACACCACATAATCCGTTAAAAATCATTTTAATTAGAATATTTCATTCGTGAACGTATACATATACAGTACAGCAACTGCATGTACCTAAAACAGTTTCCATTATAACATATGAAACCGGTTTCGTTAAGCCGTAGTTAAGCCGTATCTTATATGCGGTCGGCACTTGTTTCTCTCAGTCGACTTTAAATAAATATTAAAATCTATAATTCGGTCTCACACTGTCACAGATTATACTAATATAGGTAGTTCACCAAATTATTATTAAGGATGTCCAGGATGCTCGTTTAAGAAAATCTGAATTAGGAGGGGGAAGTGGTTAAGTGCACAATATAAATCATAGTTCATAAGTTAATAATCAGTCCAGTGATTTAAATAAAAAAATTATAAAAAAAAACTAAGCGTTGCGGCATTGCCTCTTTAGTCCTCGACGGTATGTATACCTCAATAATATAGTAGTAGCTGGATTATAGGTAGATTACCGTCGGCATCAAACATGTACTAATATATACATAAAAGGAAGCACTGAAGCAGTTAAATAATTGTGGAGCGATATTCCGTCGTTGCAAGTCCACTAAACCGCGCTGCGAAATAGATACAGAACAACTTTCGGATTTCATAATGGCTCGCGTGCAATGTGCATGTGTAAATAAATAAATATATCATACCTACGTAATACGTATACAATTGCGCGTCGGATGAGAGAGGTCGTTTTGCGGTGAAATTTTTCCAACTTTCTTCGTAGTCCGTCGGTGTTCCGAAAGAAAATTTCTCCGCACAACGTCCTAATATGATCAAAACTAAAAATATATACCATATGAAACTTGCACGTTTTAATAAAATATAATAAAACTGTTATAAAACATTTCAACCGCGGTTGTACCTATTCTGTTTATCTCTCGGCTGAGGGAACACACCCGGTTTTTTCCTCCTAGACGTGGGCAGTGGCAATGGGCTTCTGGTATAGAAACGTATTAAAAATTATAATGGTATTCATACTGTTTAGTTGATTCTGTTAGGTAAGTGATTTTTAAATTATTCCGATAGCTTCAGTATTTTCTTACTTCCTAAGAAAGTTTCTTTTTCCAATACTTAAACAACACACACACAAAAAAATATAATGCTAGTAGCTAAAATATGTTCGCACTGATATATATATATATACATCGAATTATATATATATATATATATATACTATGACTGCCGAAAAGAATCACCAAGTACAAAAAAAATTGCACTTGGATGTTTTATAGAAAACAAGTCGTTAAACTTTAAAACAATTCTAAACAAAAGTTGCTTTCACGATTTTTTTTTTGTTTTATGTATAAATATATATGTAAATATAATGTTCATACATTTTAATTAGTCAATTTAAAATTATGATTTTCGTTACCACCAATAATTGTATTGTATAATAATTTTTTAATTTTTTCTTCTCATTGTTCTTTGGTTGCATAATTGTTGTAAAGTAAAAAGCAAAGTAAAGTAAAGTAAAGTAAAGTAAAAATTATTCAACATTTTGTTTATTATTTAAAAAGATTTTTTTTTAATTTGAATATACATTTATGAGGCAACTGTTTTACATAATAAGAAGTGTTTTAACATATCAGATACAGGAAATATAATTTAGATTTTTCATTTTCACGTCATAAGTAGAAAGATATCAGGTTTAGTATAGTTTCCTTACTATAAACTAAATAAAGCAATAAAGTATAATAAATAATTTTCTCTTAGTGGTTTATTGAAAAATAAATAAAATTATGCAACTGACTATTATGTGTTGCATTGTTTTTGAACTTATAAGACTAATCATACAAATTAAAATAATTTTTAATAACAAAACAGCATTAATATTTAAATACCATTATTTTTTAAGGTTTACTTAGTATTTTTTAATTATACTTAAAGAATTTCACGTAATTGTCTCTGCATAAATAGAGAAGATACATAATAAATACACATCAAGTAGTTAGTAATTTCTTTATTTGCATAATGTTATTACAACTTGATCAATTATGAACATTTAACATAGAACTCTTAATAATGCAATAATTAATATACAATTTTAAATTACTTTGTATATATTAATTTTAATTAGATCTAATTAGAAATAAATAGTAATATATAGTTTGTTTATAGTTCGCACTTACTCAGTTAAGTTGTTAATAACTAGTTTTATTTTGTTATCATAATATTTAATTTAAAAATGGACTAGATTTTTTCAAAATTTCAAAACAAAACAAAAAATTAATTAATTAACAAAGCCATGTTTAAGTTAATTTGCTTTAATATGAACACAACTTTTGGAACAAACTCAGCATAAAATTAAACTTAAAGAATTTGTTCAAAGCAAACAGAAAATATAATATTTTTATTTTTTTAATTATTGCACATTAATTTATTCATAAATAAGTAAGTAAAAAATATATTTATATATATTTATTTAATCTACTAATACTGAAAATATTTTGAAACATACAAAGTTACTTTTTTTTCTTTTTTTTTTTTTTTGTAATAAGATATTCAAATTTAATTTTTATTTAATTTGAATATATACATTATTTTGTCAGTAATAATAATTTTTAATAAAAAAAATTATTGGTTGTATACAATATGCTGATAACAATTTTATATTATTCGTAAAAAAAAAAAAACAAATAAGTTAATAACTTTACATAACAATGTCCACATGTTTGTTCAACATATTACTTTAATCATATAAAAAGTTGTTTGTATGAAATATCATAATAATGATATTAAGTAGTGAAGTTTTTTTTATTTCTAAAAAGGTAATTGATTTATAATATGATATATTCAATGGGACACGATACATAAATAACAATAAATGATAAATATTTTTTTAAAAACTAATAATTCTTAAAAAATAAATTTACAAATGAATAAATTTAATTGAATAACATGATTATCTACTATAATTATGAACTTTTTTCAATAAAAACATTGCACGATAACATTGTTCTTAGACATACTTAAAATATTATTAGGGTGGGAATCATAGTTAATACAATTACACAAAGTTATAGGTATGTAGATCAAAAATAATTTGGCACACAGAAAAAAAAAACATTACAAATAAAAATAATAACGAGGAATGTAATAGTCAGTCATCAATAGAGACTACACATTTAATGACTTGTATGTGATAAATGTATAAGAACTTATACACACATATTTTATATAAGTGTTAACAATGGATATATATTTTTTAAGTTGGTTTAGATAGCGAAATATAAGCTAAATTTATCAATGTGTAAAAAATATAATTATTTATGTTACACATAATACGTATGTATTTTTATTAAAATAACTAACGATACATGAGTAAGTCTTAGAAAATTAATTTTATAAAATACCAAAGGTTAACATCAAGCGGAGCAATTAATAGATGGTAAATACTTGAAAATGGAATATGAAATATTGTTAAATAATACATATTTTTTCTTTCAAAAATAAGGTGCTTCACACAGGTGGTTAAACTAATAACGAATAATTTTGTAGAAATTATATATCATTTGCAAATATTATTTCAACTGGACATAAAATAAAATTATCAACACATTGTTGAATTAAGAAAATGTTAGCAAAGTTAAAATACTATTTGCATTGAATATAGTCTACTTTTGATTAGAAATCATGAACATTATCAATTTCTTAAAATAACCACAAATAATAGAGTTAGAATAAAAAAAACAATAAATAAAAATAATAATAAAAAAAAATTAACTACACAGCCAGGTGACAATGTCTTGGAAGTCCAGTGGCATATTTTGCAGCTTCAAGCATCGATACTCCTTTACCATGCATAAACACAAAATATTCTCATCAAGAAATAATAATAATAGTAAGAATAATAATAATAATCATAATAAAAGGTAATAATAACACAATCATCGCGCATAATGTTAATGTGTTGCATGAAAATCAAAAAAGAAATTTGGGTGCAAATTTCTTGTGATTATCAATCAGCGCAGCAGTGTAGTGTAGTGTTTTAAATGTATTAATTAAAGCAATTTTCTAAAATTGTTGTAATAATTCGTAAAGAATAATCTAAAAAGATATTTATTTTAATTCCTATTTATAAATTTTATAAATAATTGGTAATTATACTTAACAGCAAAATTGCAAAAATAAATAATAAACAGCACATGCTACCATTGAATATATGAAAAAAAATAAAATATGAAAATGAGTATTATCTAAAAAAATTTTAAAATTGTTATTCGTGATTTTTGACTTCACTAAAACTCAATTTTATTTGAATTTAATATTTTTAAAATTAATAATTATCAAATAATAAGCTTAATTTTTGAAAATAAAAAATACAAATTTACATTATTAATATGTAAAATATTTTATTAATATGAATTTAAATTTGTTTGTTGTTTAACGAATATTATGGTTAGTATTGGGTAATAAGAATGTAAACATTTTCTAAATACTGTTGGAAATAAATTATGAACTTGTAAATACACAATAATTTAAAAGCTATAAAAAATTGTATTAGTTTAATTTTTACACATACTAAATTTAAATGAATTAAATATATTAGTCGCCTAATAAATTATATGTTCTGAAAGAAAATGTAATATTGAAAGTTAAATAAACTTTAAATATTGTTTCAATATAATTTAAAAGTAAAATTACTAAGCTAAATAAAATAAAAATGATAAAAAATGATAAACCATATAAATTCAATTTATACATCTTTTAATTGTGTTGATAAATAATCATTGTTTATAGTAGTTTTGTATTTAGTATCTGTCAATGTATTAATTAATAGCTTATTGCACTATTGACAAGAACACGAGTTATTTATTATACCAAGCATTATCCAAAATTTACATTTTATGTTATTTCAATTTTAATTTTTTTTTTGGTCAATGCATCTGTAAAACAAAGCATTAGATTAAAAAACACAAAGCAAAAGCTAATTAATTTGAGCTCAGAACTTCAATCATAGTTTATAATGAAAATTTATATTTGTTAATAAAAAAGTGTTATGCAATATCAGAAATGTTGTACCAAACTTGCATGTATAGAGAGCCTAATGTAAACTGATTCCTGTAATTTTCTAAAATTATATATTGTTCCCTGCACCTGGCAATTCTAATCCAAAACCAACATTTAATATTTATTAATATAAATTATCGTCAGAATCAAGTAAATATTAAGGTATATAAATTGTATACATTAGTAATAATGTGTCGCCATTGTAGAATAAATAGCTGCATTGTAACTGTACCTGTTTGAAATGGGCAAAGAACTATTTTGTTCATCAGCAGATATTACTTCTGCTTCGTCATCAGTCTCCATTAGTGCAGTACTAGAATCATACTCAGGATGTTGGATCATTTTAGATCTTAATAAGTAAACATATGTCTTATAACGCTTCAACTAAAAATTGTAAATGATTAGTACAAGAGTAAAAATATAAAAATTTAGGTACTAGCTTACTTCTTCCAGTAAGTGCGCTTCTTTTTCTTTGTAAAATTGTAAAGTGATACTTTTAGTTCCACGTTCTGGAGGCTTTTTTTTGTGAATATCATATTCTACTTCAAGTTGACGCATAGTATCTTCATGTTCCCGAAGTTGTTCTCGCTGTCAACAAATTACAATTTTTTAAACTTATCTATGACTAGGAATACCAGAGTAAATTATCAAACCAAATTTAATTTTGTTGGTGCAGATGGTAACAATGGTCTCTGAAATTTTTTTTGGTTTCCAACAGCACTTGGTAATCGAGGTGCAGAAAAACTGGCACATACAAAATTAATTGTGTTTATCCACGAATCTAATTCTTTGGAATCACTAAAAAAATAAAAAAAAAAAAAAAAAATGAAAGTAGTTTAAAATTATAAGAGCTATTATCAAAAATGTAATTAAATCATTACCTAGTTTGAAATAAATACTCTGCTTGATCAGCAGTAACTAATCTAAATACATGTTGTTTTTTTGTATAGTCTGTAGCTTTTGTGGCTAAGCCATGATGTATATGTATTGCATTATGGATACTATCACTGATTTGAGATTTTCGAAATCCAGAATCATCTTTATGTAAATAAAGGATCAAATCGCGCAGTGTACAATAATACATTTTCCAACTACGTTTTCCTCGGGCAGCTAAATTTGAAATAAAATGATTAATAAAAAATGTATAGGTAACAAATCATTTACTTATTTTACTTTTTTTTCCATTGGCTTCCATACAACATTTTCTCATTACATATCCTTTTTTATATTCCAAAGCCTGAGTCATAACATTTTCATCATAGCTTCCACTTTTACCCAATTGGCCAGGGATTTTATTTCCAAGACCATCAAGTGGTTGACTAGCATTCGCATTTTTTAGTTGATTTTCATCCAAATCATCATCACTAAAAAAAAAAAAAAAATTATCAAAACTATAAGGTTTAAATTGTGGGCAATTAAGAAATTATCTTACTTAGCCCATTCAAGAGGATTAGACTTAATAGCCATATATAATGATTTAAGGACATCTCGAGGAAAATGTTCGTTGTCATTTAATCCTGCCAGATTTTCAATAAATTCATTACATGTCATTTTACGACCAATCATTTGGCCATGCAAATCAGTATTTAATAACATGATGGCACAAGTTAAGGTATGTACTGCATCTAAAAATATACGAACTTATTATAGATACTATTTTAAAGTTGTTTTATATTATATTATTATATACCGAAGTTAAAAATAATAATGAAGAATTCAAAATAATTTTTTTTTTTTTATATGTATGATAATTATGGACAATTTAAATGTTTTTCCAACTATTCATTTCATAAGACAGATAAAAATGTAGTCATATGGTATATATATAAATAAAAAAAACAATGCTTATTTATACAACAGGAAAATTAGAGTTATCTAAATCTACATACATAATTGATTATATTTCAATTAATGGATTAAATAGCAAATGTACAATTTATAATTAAAATAAAAATAATTTTATTAAAACATTAAAAAATAAAACTAAATAGAAAACATAACACAATATTTTATATACAATTAGATAATTACTTATAAATACTACCTTGAGAATTAAAACAATGAGGATTGCAATCCAAATATCTTTTCGAAAAATGAACTAATACTCTTTCTCTTTCTTGAGTTTCTCCAGTTAAGCTGAACTGTTTCAAAAAATGTCTTAAAGCCAAATCTAATGAATTGCCTTTAAAATCAAAATATTTTAAATATTCTTCGGCAACAGCTCTTGTGAATTCATTACTAAAATAATTTTATACTTTTTATTAATCTCAGAACATAACATAATAAAGTTTTTAATACTTCTTGCTTAAATGTCGTGATACATCGCTCTTCTTGAATCCTTCCAAGTAAAATAACCGTTTGGCTAGTCTTATTGCTGATGGCATATCTACTGCTTTGGGAGAATAATGAAAACTATGAAGACTATCTGAATCTAAATCTTCATTTGGTGTCCAATGTTCATCATTATTGGTAACAGAGTGAGCTAACTGAGCCGCACCTTCCATTAAAGCTAATAATTTTTGAACATCTTCTTCATCCTATATTAGTATAAAAATAAAAAATAATTTTTTAAAACAAAAAATATTTTTATCATAAAATATGACATACTTTGAAATCTTGATCATATTTAATGTTTTCCTTGTCATTATAATATCTATTATTATTGTCATTGTCTTTAGATAAATTTGTTTTTTCAGGACCTTTGACTTGTATAACAATTCGATGATCTGAGTGATTATCATACATATTCTGTCCTTCTGTGGAGCGTTTTCTAATTTTTGGTTCACTTGCCAGAATAGTAGAATCACTATCACTAGGATCTGACACTTCTAATTCACGTGAATTAATCAAAAAATCTGAATCTGCAGTATCTTGAAAGTCAGGACTTGATATATTTGAATGGCTGCTAGTAGGATGACTGTTGCCACGATATGAACCTTTTGCAGGTCGTCGTCTGTCTGATGGTGATGACATCAATGATGATGATAAAGAGTTTGGCGAAGTTGGTGATGTTACTTTTTGGAGAGAATTACAAGAAGCTGATGTTTCATCAGGAACATGGCCAGCATTATAGGTCCACAATACCCTCTTGTCTTCTATTTCAAGTGGTTTTACATTAGTATTTAATAAGGTATTACAGGAGGATGTAATGTCTTCATCTTCGGTGTCAATACTAGTAGTGGAAGACATTGGATATTCAGAGTTTGATCGTAATGGATCTTCAGAACGTGATCCACGTTTATAATTAGAAATACTCGTAGGAGGAGGAGAAACAGGTGATGTATTCCCAGAGTTGGGTTTTGCAATGTTTGGTCGATCATTTTCAACCGGACTACTAGGAACAGAATTTGAATTGACTTTATGAAATTTATTAGGACCTCCATTTTTTACCAAACAATCAATTTTTCGATCCCTCTTAGGTAGTAGTGAAACCTAAAAATAATAAGTAAATATAAAATTTTGAAGGAGAAAATAAACAGAAAATATATTTTACCTGAGTATTTTTTGACATTTTTATAACTCTTTCGCCAGTCATCATAAATGCTTCATACTTTGGTACTTCTACCTTATTTGTATTTGTTCTAGTAACCATCTCTAATGGTGGTGGGTGGTGTTGAGGTGGTGGTGGAGGAGAATCCATATCATGAAATAGTACTTCAGGAGAATTTCCATCTTCAGCTAATTTGTTATGAACTTTATTTTTTATAGCAGGATCTAAAAAGCCATGAATTTTATAATATATAACTATAAGCATATTATGTTATTAAAAAAGATAATATAAATCAAATACTAACCTCTGACCAATTTAAGAGTAATAGGATTTTGTGCTAACCTCAAGCATTTCAATACTAAAACATAAGAGTTAATACAATTAATATCAAATAAATATTATAACATATCACAACTGTAATTTATTATAGATAAATTAAATATGATATCTAAAACAACGAAGAATGGTTCTTTAAAAATAAAAAATGTTAAGCAATGATTTATCTGAAATAGTAACATTTCAAACTATTGATGTTTAAAATTTAAAATTAATAACTAAAACAATTAAAAATATAAAAATGTACAATTAATAAATCTACCTTCTTTTGTTGTACATGCCCGCACATCTTCGTTGTTTATTTTTATAATGACATCACCAACTTCAATCTAAGAAAAAAAAAATGGTATACTTAATACGGTAATATTTTATACAGTTTAAGAAACGCAAGAACGTATATTTTTTTTGAATATTCATATGTATACTTGTTCATTCAATGTCAAGGTTTTCCATAAATATATGAAATCAGGTACATTCTAATGAATAAAAAATAAATGATTACCAATTATATTTACTGTATTTGATAATTGTGTACCATAATAATATAGGCAAGTATATTTACAGTAAAGCAAAAAATTCAACTCGGTATAAAAATGATAGTACGTTTTGGTACAACTTGACATTGTCATTTCAATTAATTTATTATTTTATTCACAAGGACATTTTGAAAACGATGGCAAAGCATTATGTACGAATTGCAGTAGACTATGATAATTTATAGCATTTAAAAAACATAGGTGTAACATGAGTGTAGGACATTGCGTTTTATAATCAATAACAATTCAGGGCCATTTCACTTTCCACATTTAGGAATGTATGTAGGCAGGCATGAATTCGAGTAAAATAAGTCTATTTCTTGTAGATGGGTTGTGCACAGTGCTTGGATCATATTACAACCCACACAAACTGTATAGAAAGACGGTGTTGTCGATGAGAGATAGTGCAAACATGGGTGTTTGTTATGATGTATGCAACACAGTCAGGGAACATATGCAAACGGCTTCAGCGGGACAGCAACAACGAGCGTTGTTGTAAGCGTCCGAATGAAAGTCGAACACGATTGGAGATTTTGGCCAGAGGAAATTCTGAACGGACAAAGCCGACAGGGAAGGCGTCGTCCGGAACGAGGGGTAGGCCGTGGCATCGGACATCAGGCTGTGGGGGGCCAGCTGCGGCTGCATTAAGTACTCGATGCGGGGTACCTGTGCGCATTCGGCGGCCGGCGTGTTCTCGATGATGTCGTAGATGACCGGCGGGCAGTCGGCGATGCTGAGCAGCGAGAAGCCCAGACCCGAGGGCACCTCCGGTTTGGACAGCACGACCGAGATCTCGTCGGCCATCGCGGCGGCGGGACGGGGCACCACGGTGTGGCGGTCGGGCGATGCGACACACGACGGGTTGGCGCCTAGGCCATGGTGTCCGGGCGCTATCGGTGACGGGGCGCGCGAACGGCGGTGGCGGACGAGGAGCCGAGCGCGGTGTTCCGATGGCGATCGCGAGCAGAGCACGGGCACACACTCCGGGTCGACGGTTCACGAGCACAGGCTGCACTAGCTACTGTTCGGGCGGCAAAACGGACGACGGGCAATCACCGCGAACATCACAACGACGGACGTGACTGCTACCAGCACGGGGCACATGATACGGCGCGACCGAACGCGGTGCGCGGGTGACAACGGCCGCGGGGTGTCGGTGGGCCGGCGGGCGTGGCGCGGCGGGCTCAGGGAACGGTGTGATACGCCGCGACCCCGCGGTGACGTCACGGTCTCCGCAACGTCCACCGCCCCGCCACCAGCTCATCGGCGGTTATCACGAACCGCGCGCGCACACCGTGTTTCAGCGACTGGTGTCGTGCTATTAGTATTTACCATAAACGTACATGTTACTGCTCCGTACGTTAAACTGTTATTATTATTATACTTTTATTATATTATTATATTATTAGTATTATTATTATTATTATTATCTTTATAATTATCATAATCAGTAATGCTATTATTATTAACCCGCGATGTGATGCCCGTCGTTTTCGAATCGTGTGTCCCAGGACTATTATCAGGGCCGTCCCTATACTCGCGGGGCTTAAGGCAAATTTTTTTCGGAAGCTTTAAGAAATAAAATTCTTTAACCTCCCACCTCATCTCCGATCACGTGATGCAATGTTATTCTTACATTTTGATAAACTTATAAACTAAATGTAAATTGTATTCCTTCAACGTTTCTTAAGTCAATTTTAATCGAAGTACCTCCTAAAAAATATGTACGAGTATCTACAATTAATCCAAACATTCAATGTAGGTAATTGGAACAATCAAAATACAAAACTGAAAATACTTATTATAACCATTAAATGAAAGTAAAAAAAAATCTATACATAATAATTAAGTACATTACAATATTCAAGAGTATACTATATTACCACATCAACTTTTCTTGATTTATTTTCAGCAAAAGAATTTATAGTCATATTCAATACTATTAAAATGTATTTTTCAATTGCTATGACAGCTTAGTTTGTATGTTTTTTGTGATGAATTACTACAAAGATAGTTTTTTCTTAATTTTAATTTTATAAACGAGTATTAAGTCTAGTCACAGGCATAGTTAATAATATTCTTAATCTGTTATAGAATTATTATAAGATTTGTCATTAGTACTATATTGGAAAATTTTTTTTAAATCTTCTAGATCTGGAGTACATTTGACAATAATTTTTGATAAACTTACTAACTCCGTGTATAGTTCTTTTCCATAAATATATGTAGTCTCACTCACTTGTTATAATATCTGAAGATCCATATTTCTTCACCAAATTTTCTTTATTTGTTTTAGAAATATTTCCAATAACAAATAAAAAACTAAAATAATCGTCAAACTCTTTAAATTACATAATTTTTTACTTATAGAAGAAAATCCTTGGTCAAGAATAGGAAAAAAAACTTATTTTTTAAATTATTTTCACTAGTTAAATAAGAAAATGTACTAAGACTTTCATAATTAAACATTTTTTTTTCTTTTAACAGTTAATTTGCTTTATTGATCAGAAACAATTTATCATTCGAAGTGATAAATTGTTTTCGATTAATTCGAAAATGATTTATGAAAACGAGGGGCTTGTAAATTTAGAGCTAAGCGTAGGGCCCGGGTCGATGGTCTCGCTCGCTTTGCCTTAGGAACGACCATTACTATCATTATAATATTTTACAAGACATATACATTTATACGATTTATCATAGTATTATATTAAATATACTTTATTTACAATAAATAGCTTACAAATTTTGTGCGCGGTCTCGGCGAAAACAAAATATTAATTAATAATATAACAAATTACATGGACATTTTTACGATGCGATTATGTTTGATGTCGTAATTATGGAATTATAAAAAAAAATACGAAGTACGAACGGACGAGACGAAAAACAATTACGAGTACGTACTAC
Organism: Sipha maydis; assembly: GCA_034509805.1. Lineage (NCBI taxonomy): Eukaryota > Metazoa > Arthropoda > Insecta > Hemiptera > Aphididae > Sipha > Sipha maydis. The sequence continues at coordinate 58,739 of JASXSY010002564.1, read as the reverse complement.
AAGTATACCTATCCCGCGAGAGCACATCTAAGTTAGAGGGTTTTAGGCCATCCACCTTACAATTTTTCTTTCTTTTTTTTCGTTTAATGTTTTAAATTATATTTATGTAATGCCAGAAATATTGAATTTTTAATAGAGGTAGAAATGTACAGTTGAAATTTGAAAAGTTTATGTTAAGTGGAACAACTTATCAAGTTAGGCGTGCGCCTGACACTTCATGGTCATTAAGCGCTTCTCCCTTGACTCAGGCAATTTTTTTTTTTTATTGACTGAAAGAGCTATTCATAATATTATTTGTTAAACTAATGTATACTTGTACAATGGTGTTTGAAAATAAATATGGAATATCACGTGTTCGAACAAACTTAGATTGTTATGTCGGTTCTTAATAATAAATACCAAAAAAATGTTTTTTTTCGTGGAGTACTGCAGTAATGACTGTAATATATTATAAGGCCCGGTTTAAGGGGTAGGCGATATAGGTCCACGCCTAGGGTGGCATTTTCCGGGAAAATTTTTATATTAAAAAAAAATAAATATTTGAAGTAATATTTACACGTAGGGGACGGCAAAAATTAAATGTCACCTATGTTTGTTTAAACACTTGAGCTGTGCCTGTATTTTATGTATGTATAACATTGTAACTTGGTGGTATACTTTAAATTGATCCATAAAAAATAATTCACTCTTCATTGACCGTACTGATTTAATTTTTACTTATGGCGGGAAAATCAGCTTTTAAAATTGTAAAACTCAACAATCATAAACCATTGTAAAAATGAAAACCCTCAAAAAAAAAAAAAAACAAAAAAGAAATTGATAAAACATTTTATTCTCTAAGAACTTTTATCTGAAGTCATTCCCTCCAGCAACTCCATCACATCACTTTTACTGTTTTCGGATAATAATAATAACTTTAAATATACCACTTGTTTTCATTAATTAGTCTACCTTATACACGAAAGAAATTAAAGCTATTAAATTTAATGCAATTCATTTTATTATATCCGACAAATTAAAGCTATAGCTGCTTATATGTGTATTAAGTTAATGTACAGAGGATTTTTTATACTGTAACGAAATGGCTTACTAAAATAGATGCATTAAAAAAAAAAATTAGTCTTGGTTGTGTGATATAGATATATGTATAAAGACACATGTATAAATAAATAATTGTTTTAAGACTCACGCTTTACCTTTTTAGCTTATTATATATATATATATATAGCTATCTACTACTTTTATAATTAGTCGCTAGCGGTTACCTAGTTATAGTTAATATAATTCGATGGCAGGTTTCCCGTCTAAATACGTATTTAATTGACTTTCGCCATTCGTTTTTTTTGTATTCACTCACGTATAAATATATGCATACATTATACATACATTACATACAGTGGCGTGCCCAAGGGGGGGAGGATAGGGGTTAAAACCCCCCCATCGGACCAAGAAAATTATATAATAGTATTTTGTATTACACATTGTATTCACTTGTCATTCAATATTCATAATTCATAAAAGTTATTATTTTTTAAATCGCTATCGTTGCCTATTTTCGTAAAACACAGATTCACTGATACGAATTGTTATCAGCAGCGGAACAACACGCCGCAGAATAAGTTAAATTTAGACGACTTAAATTGTCTTTAACATGTATGAGTTTTAACATCCGAACGCATACCCATAACCATGATTATAGATAAATATAATATAAATTGTTTGTAGATTCTTCATTTTCATTAATATATGGTATTAGTATTGCATCTTTTTTAAGTTTTAATCTTTTCAAACATATCTAATAATTAATAATATATTTAGTATAATTTAAATGTTTGTAAATTATTAAAATAATGTATATTAATACATTTTAATTTGTTTGAAATAAACTTATAAATATATTATTAAATTTAACACTTACAGTGTACTTGTTTGACCCTTTACCAGATTCCCAAGTGCTTTTAACATCCCACATTTTAAAATGGTTAGCACAAATATGATTATTTTTCTTAAGTAATATACCTAAAGAATTTTCTCATAATTTCTTTTTTTCCTCATCTTGAGGTATTCCGAAAAGAGTTTTTGAAATAATATGCGGGGTTTTTATACAACAACACCTTGGCATTTTTATATAAGGATAATTTTTTTAATGTGGATATATAAATTAAATTAGGTAATAAATAACAATAACAACAGTTTATAAAATATGAATAAGTAAATTCAGTTTATTAAATAAAAAAAATAAATACAATATTAGTATTTAGCAATATTGCATATATCTTAATATCTTTAATCATGGTTAATAATATACCTAGGTTATTAATAAATATAGTAGATAATTTAATAATTTATTCATTTTTATGGTACATCATGTTATATTCAATCGGTTATTAACATAGACATATAAAGATCTTTATAAGATCTTTATATGTCTATGGTTATTAATTATAGTTTAAAATGTTCACTTGCGGAAGCGCTAGTAATCAGAGTACTTTGATAAGAACTTGTGAATGTCAATAAAATATTGAATTAGAACATAGAGTAATTACTCTATGAATTAGAATTACTCGTTCGGCAACCAGTTTATCTTTAATCATGCCCATAACCATTGATTATAAATACTATATTTAGTATTTAAAATCAATGCAATAACGTATTTGTCAAACACAGAGTATACCTTTTGAAAAATAGACGATACGCAGGTATACGTCCGTATATGAGCGTATACAGTAACTCACTAAGGACAACTTACTGCAATATTGATAAATCATTGATAATCCATTTTTTGGTTGAAGCGTAACTATGTGATATACAGCTAAAATTTACTTTTGTTCTTGTGTAGTGCCTTATTAGTAGCTTATTATATTAGTATATTATAGGACTTACTTTCTGATAACCTATTTTTATTTATTTTTTTTTTTTTTGTTCAGTACCTAGGTCTAGATTCTAGGGCCTACAATAGTGATATTCTGGACCTTCTTTAAACCCCCCCCCCCCATTTTGAAATCCTGGGCACGCCACTGATTACATACATACATAATATATCTCATCTATCTTATACATCGTTGGTCAGAATGACATCCACTTGCGTCGTGTACTTCAGTAGCACATATACAGTGTACATACGAATAATATTGTGTAATATAACATCGCGCGATTTATCTTTGAAAACAAGGTCGACTTTGAAATTATTAAAACGCGTCACCACTTGTATACATTTTTAATATTGTAATGTATATTATAGTGTTTCCAAGAATTATATAAATATTCAATAACATCAATATGTATTCATATCATAAACACATTTCAATGTGTCTCCTTGTCTCTGACTCCATATCTCTTTCTTTCTTTCTATAATATATATATACGTGCATTAGAATTTAAAACTCATTTTAGATAAACATGCGTCATGTGGCCTACAAAAGTATATTATATTATTTCCCCTCCATTTTGAAAAATGTAAATTAGCCCATGGAATGGTACGCTAGTATAAAACAGCTGGATGGCAAACGTTTTTCGAGTTAAGAATCCTAGTTTGGGTTTCGAGGATTTTAAATTAAATTCGTTTGCCATTGAATGTACTTTCAATGTTAATTATATTTTATCAAAAGATAATATTACTCCAAACAACTAATTAAGACTATTTCTAAACAATTATATCTTATAACAGAAATAGCTGTTTATTTTAATAAACTAAACGACTACTAAACGTCAATAAATAACAAAACCACTTATGATTTTATTATTATTATTTGGTTGATCAGGCTTGTAATGATTACAACTTGACTTATATTTCCATATTTTCTAAATACATATAAACGTATTTATGCCTTTGATAAGTTTGCTAAGCTCGACTTCGGTATCAGGTGTATATATATATATATATTATTACTCGTATATATATTATACATTTGTTATACATACGACTTATTCGCATTAGAAAATCTAAGTGTTGGATTTTCATTTAGAGTTTGTTTTATTTTTCAATGGACGCGACACCGGTCGTAAACTTAAATACAGATCGAAAAATAATTTGATTAATTAAACTAATATATTTGAGTCATCTTTCATATTACTAGATGAGTGTTAAACAACGGAATAAGTAGTAAACACCATTCGACGACGATCAGTGTCAAAAATATGAGGGTGTAACCATGTATTTTACATAGTTATAAATGTATATTGCAAACGTGTTAGTAAAAAAATAAGTATACGCACTATTATATACACCCCCTGCAATTTTCACTTTACGTAAGCATTTTTAGTGTACGTTTTCTCGCCCATAAAATATTTTTCTTTCCATACATAATACATTTTCATGGATATATGAATTTATAAACGTGTATTATGACACAAGCATAAACATATATACAAATTGGGCGTATACAGAAAACATAATATATATGTATATTATGTATTATGTTTTCCGGTGTGGAAATGTTTTAAATTGATACAAAATAAATGCATAACATTTTAAATATCTTAATATTATGCATATGATGATGGATTTTTAAAATAATTATTAGAAAAGTTACAAATGAAACAGTTTTAGTGAATATCCAGTGAATTCTTATAAAATGATGAGTTATAAAACTGATTATTCAGTAAATAAATGATTTATTGGAATATCGTTATCTTCTTTATCGGGTATACGGTAACTGGGACAATACCCATCGCATCATTAATTTATCATCGAAAATCTTCTTACCTACTACATATTTAGTTTCATCCAATTAACAGTTTTCAAATAAATTCTCAATAATCGTTTAGGTATAAAAATAATATTAAATAGTTTCAAAGTTAAAAAAAAATAAATTAAAAATAAATTCTGTAAAATAAAAAAAATAGTATACTAAGATGTAAATGTAAGAAAGAGAAAAAGTTTCTATAGTACCTAATCTAACGAGAAAATAAAAACCGTAAGACAAGATATTTTCGATAAATACATACAAAGAGGTATACTGAAAAAGAATGTGAGGGTGTCAGTAGATATTATCTCGACGGTATGGACCGTAAAAAAAGGAGAAACATTGAGATATTCTGACAGAACGAAAAATAATTAAATAATGACGTATAAAGGCTAAAAAAACTACTACATTTTCTTAGATATGAAATGTAGGTTGTTGAACGTAAGAAAATTTGGAATCCATATCATTATATATCCAAGTGTATAGTTGTTGAATTCATCTAAGATTTATACATGAAAAATACCATAATTAATTATTTTCAAATACAAAATATAAGACCTTAGATCATAAATCTAACGTGAAAGAGGAAAATATCACTTAATTTTCCTGTGAGTCAAAAATAAATATGGTAAATAGAAAATATAGAGAAAAATTATTTTTGGTACAGCATTGAGTACATTTAAACACAAAATCCAATATTTTATGTAGATTGACTTAACTTTAGGATGGATCAAATTCTATATATGATTTTTTAAATCCATATTCTTTATTCTCGTATAAAATATTTATATCCAAAATCACTGGAATAGATTCTTAAAATTGAAGAAAAGAAAATATAATGTTTCTTTGAACACATATGGAACGCAAAAAAGTAATTATATAATCAAAATTTATAAACTTAGGGTACGAATGAAAAAATTCATCAAATAACATATTATAGTTATAAACACAATTCCTGTAAGCCTACATATATTTTGATTTATGACTATTTAATAATTGACTAACAAGTAATAATCAAAGAAGCAGCATTATTACAACAATTATATTGCGATTAATTTGTCCCAAAAACTGATTTGAGAAACCTAAGGTCATGATAATTTTCTGAGGGTAATATAAGAAGTAATAAGACCAAATGTTAATTATACTAATGTCGATGTGACGTATTTATGAATAATTAACTCGAAAATACAAAACATTCTACTTAAATTTAAAAGACTAATGCATTTGGTTTTTTTAATAGTTTTTAACTATAGAAATAAATAAAAAATTCATATTAAAACTACTCAGTACATACTATGTTGACTTATGCATTAAATAAACTAATTTGTAAAAAATTATTAAAAATAATCTTAAGTCGTTATAGCAAAAAGACTCAAAAATTTCTTAATATAAAATAAAATATAAAAATAATTTAAAACTAATGCTATAAATTATATATCATTATTGATTAAAAACAATTTTAGTCATTTTATTATAATTATATAATTTTAAATCAAAAAATTTTCTACATAATGTTATGAAATAATATACATTTTATAATACAACACTAAATAACCACTATAAAATATTATTGTTATAATTATTATTAGTTTTTCTTTATGCGAAATCACAATGAATATTAAAATAATATTCTACACTACAGACAACATTTCATTTATTACTGTAAATTATTTTACATTGATATCTCATTGTACAGTTTCAGTTTGCTCGTTACAGGCTTGTTCTATGCTAACAAGTAAAGTTTGGTGGTCGCGCGCTGTAATGCGAATAGCTAATCTCCGATGAATCGTTTATTGCCGGATGAATAACAATCCAGTGGCGCAAGTTGCACAATAGTTTGCACATTTTTTTCATCTGTCCATTATATTATAATATTAACATAGAATATGTTTTTGCGGAAACTTCATTGTCGAAATTCGTGATGAAAATTCGTTTAGTATTGATTATTCGTTGCCATGGTTAACAAAATCGTTTACATTTTAACAAATATAAGTGTGCATACAAAGAATATTTCCTCGATTAGCTCAAGCTATACGTAGAAAATATAAAAGACTATGCACGTTATGCGTACATCAGAAATATAACAAATCAAGAATCAATAAATGTCGACAAAGATTGTTGTATAATAAATATATATTTTGAATTTGAAAAAATGGAGAAAATGATTATGAAAGGCTTATGAAAGGCGCTTACGAAAGCGGGGATGTTGATGTTCGCAAGTCTTTGCATGTTTGATATCTTGATTATCTTGATCGTTATCGTAGAATAATCGTTTAAATCTTTGGACGGAAGCTTTTATTCTATGATTAGCCGTCGAAAAATAATTCAATTTCCACAATTTATTTGTACTGCTAGGGTACGAACGCGAGTATAGGTTGTTGCAATCATAGATTTTTTTAGCAGTATATGTTGAATTTTTTATATTACTTATTATTATTTTTCCACGAAAAAAGTAGCAATTGATTTACCGTTATAACCAACTGGACGCATTAATAATACCAGTGACTGGGTCTTAATATAGTTTATATTCTATTCAACGTAATCGCATATTTTTGTTCACATTATAATCGCATTTTCACGTATATAGTTACATTAGTAAAGTGTATGTTGATTGTGAGTGGTTTAATTATTTTTGATTGGTGTATACATAATATATTTGTTATAAAATTAGTCATCGTTATAAGGTAAACATGACGCAAATTGTTTTTCTTAAATAGTATAATCTGCTGAGTGGTCAGATGGCCATTAAATGTTTTTTCTTTGTGCTTACGTCTATAAGTGTATATTTATAATGGACCATAGCCGTACAATAAATAAAAATGTATAAGTTGATATAATAAAAAACACAGATTTTTATATAACATATTGTTGCACTTTTTATGTATTATAATATCATAAAATTGCTTATATGCAATGTTTCAACAACCAATAAATAAGTGTAAAATAGGGCAACAATTTAAAATTGTAATTTGTTCCATTTGAAAGGAATCGTATCGAAGTATTTTGTTTAAAGACATAAAGACAATATATATATATATATACACATAAAGACAAAAAACATTTAATGTTCATTAATTTCAAAATTCAACAAAGGCATGATTTAAAGTTGACTTGAAAATCAGAGGCCACACTCAAATGTGATACTTCACACACTAATACTTTTAATTTTATAAATTATAGTTAAAATCTATTTTTAATTTAATATAGCGGTATATTATAAGAATAGTGTTATATCTATTTTGTTTATACATTTTAATCATTTTTATATTACTATGCGAATAATTAAATAAATTGTTATGTTACTTAAATCAGTATAACATTAGACGATTGTAAATATGAAATCAGTAAAAAAAAAACAACTCGCGTTATTATTTACATTAGGGTCAATTAAATTAGTCTAGATCCTCTTCGAACAAACGGGACGCTAATTCAACAGTGCCTACAGGTGGAAAAATGCCAAGTCCGCCGCTGTTCACACTGATGTATTTACTGATGATTATTATTATGTATATACGATTTATTACATAAATGTAGAAAACTGTCAATTTGTTTTTTTTTTTTGAGTTTTTTGAGTTATTCGTGGATACAGATATCGAAGTACAACAATGTATGTGTACACTAATCGATAAAAATATATTGATTCCCAGATGGACGGATGAATGGCAAACAATGTAAGCATTGCCTAATGATATATAAGCGCAAGCACTCTGTATAATATAAATGTATGGCACATAGCCATGAATGAAAACCATTTATGATTCATAGTGTTCGGAATACGGAATAATTCACATTATTGCAGTACACGAACATCAATGGATCAGAAAGAATACGTGTAAATATAAATATATATTCATAAAAGAAAAAAAGAAGTAAGACTCTTAGTCGGGTTGAGATATCATGGTTGGTAAGATACAGGTGTGGGTGAATGGTATTGATGTGGTGATCATTGAATTGGCTCTCAATATTAGGTAGGTATAGTACCCCATCGAACATTGAATTGGCTCCTTAGAAACGCAATATTGAATTGGCTTTCATAATTCTAAGCAAGTGATTCTCAAAATATAAAAGTTGAAAAAGTATGCGACTTTTTAACGTTTTTTTAATTTAAAACATTTTAGTTTAACTTTTTAATATTTAGCATTATGTAACTTTTCGGCAATTTTTTTAGTAATATTTTTCCGTTTTTCTTTTTTAATCATTCGAAAAATGTTGAGAAGTACAAAACATGATTCTGTGAAAGTTTCACTAAGAATCTAAAATGTATGTATGCAATATATGTACTACTTGGACAACAAAATCTGATTAAAATTAAATTGAAATATATAAAACGCTCAGAAACGTTTAACGTAATATAATAATATGGCTGCATACGAATTGCGTCCCAAAATACAAAAATATATATCGCAATATCCAAGTTGCGTCCGCGATATTTGTACAACATATCCGAGTTGCGTCCACGATTTTCTCACGACATGTATGAGTTGCGACCTGGTTAATAATCTAATTATTGTTTTAATAATTAATGTTATTTATTGTTTTAAAATGTTAGGTTGATTTAAAAAAATATGATATAGTCAATCGAGATTATCTACGAGTTTATCACCAAACAATATTCTCAGTTGCTGTAAAACCCATGGCCCGATAAAATATAAATATAAACCGCGGACGCAACTCGGATATATCGTGAAAAAACCGCGGACGCAACTCGGCTGTGTCGTGATAAAACCACGGATGTAACTCGGACAAAATATCATTTAGGGACGCAATTCGTATGCGCTGAATAATATACCTACTACTATAATAATATTATAATTATATATACTATTGCATAATTATAATATATATATATATATACTATTATGTATATACATATACATATATATATTATACGAGTATTGTATGATATAATCATAACGTGTTTTTGTTATTTTCTGCATTTTGTCTTGTTGATGAATGAAAAATAATGCACTATGCCCATGTATACGTATATGTATGTACGTACGAGAACGATTATTGGATAAGAAATGTGACGTGGCATAATGTGGTTCTTGAATAATATTATTGCAGCTCATTGATAATAATATAGTATCATAATTATTATTATTTTCAATAATATTGTTAATGTGACTCGTATTATTATTTATTAATATTATTAGCACTAAGATTATAATTATCTATTTATTATTTTGTATATTATAATTATTTATTATCATTATTATTATTATGAGTAATATTATTATTTTACTCTTATGGCCATGTGATGGATATTGTTTTCGCTTCACACGTTGCTGTTAACGTTCATAGAGGCTCAGTGGCAGTGAATCCTCAAGGATGCCAGACGTGATTCATACCATAAGAATAATTATTAGAAGAAAATAATAAATAAACACGATAACTATTCACAATATTGGTGTGTTATACCATGTCCATATATTTATATACATTGAGTTCAGCATTCATCGGTCAAACATACTACTTGCATGTATGATGTGGCGCTCGCGATCGTTCGATGTGGCAGCTGAATTTTCGAAGGTAATCGCAACGAACTGTCACACGAAAAAAAAAATAAGTTTTACTTTTTATAAACGAATAAACATCACTATTGGCGATTCCGTTTATGGAACACCAGTGGCGTTTATGGTAAACATAAAAAGAGAAAAATAATTGGCAACTAAGATTAAATTATATTTAGTCCACCTTTACCACAACGACGACGCTTATGCCACAACAAACGTTTTTAAATATTAAAAAAATATGGTCCTCACAAAAAATATGTCGCTCTATCATCATTATATTATTATGACGTCGGCCTCACGACTCGCAATATTCCGCGCATATATTTTTTCGAAATAAATTATATAATCACGATGCATAAATGGACTATAGGCAGATTAAATATGAGGAGAGGGATTACAAATGATAGCCAAGTTTTTTTTTTCACTTTCGTTCCGTGACGTTACTTGTTTTCAAAAAAAAAAAAAAAATGTACGTTAATTTAAATATGTTCTAATGTTTGTGAATGAATCACGCTGAATTTTCAGCAAGTACTTCTTCAAGTTTTTCTTCGGTCTGATGCTTTTTCTCTGATTCATACTCAATTTCCCGCTTTTGATTTTTCGAGAAGTTCAAACGTATTGTAAAATGAATAAATCGTGTGCAATAAAAGTATTTAAATAAAAACCAAAGTTCTATGAATATTGGATACTTCGTTGTGATATAAACTTTATTGTATTACAGCATTCTTTGTGACCCGGACAATTTACATATAAAGTTACATATTAAGTTTAATAAATTAAATTAAATTAAGTAATTGGGTATTATAATAAATAAATAATAATAAATAAATAATATAAATACAATTGGGTTCAATACGTTGAAACGCACTCTCTACATTATAGCGATAATTTTAAAGTCGTAATAAATAATATTTTTATAACCAAGTATATACAAAAAATAAAATCTTTGATTAAAGTATACCATTTTATTTTTGTTTTATTACTATTATTATTATTTGTTTATCGAATTTAATTACCATATTACTAAAAAGACGATCGTATAAAGATAAAATTGATATAATTATTCATAGTAAATATTATTTATGAATTTATGAAATACAAGGTTGAATTGACTAACTAAAATTTAGTGATGTATTTCGTTTCGGGGCTTACATAAAAATAGAACCTTTTGGTTTTACAATGATGTGTGTTTTTTTTTTTATTTTTTATTTTTTTTTGTGTCTGACGACACCTTTTTTGGCAGTAAAAATGCTTCGATTTGCTTATGTAGCAACTTTTCTGAAAGGAAAGTGAATGTAGATGGTACTTTGGCTAGTTTAAAATCGAACTTTTATATATAATACTTTTTAAAAAAATGGAAAAAAACGATAAAAAAATTACGAAAAAACCGGAAATTTTACGCAAAATCACGTTTTTACAAATTACATTTTTTTAAAATGCTCTAACTCAAAAACCAAAAATCGCAACAACTTGAAATTTTTACCAAATCTTTATATTGACGTTTTCTATACATGGTTGAGTTTTCAAAGTATTTTGACATATTTTGACTTATTTATAGACAATTTAAATTGTAAAATTTTTGTTTTTAAACATCTATAAAATTTAATTGGCAGACCGAAAACTCTTGAAAATTTAATACAAGGTTTATAATAAGTTAAACTTATCGTAACTAAAAAATATCGGTGATCGGTTTAATCAAATTTTTTTTATAAGCCCTTAAAGCTCAAATTTGTATAAAATGTGTAAAAATCACGATAATTTGCAAGTTATTTTGTAGATAAAAATTCATAAAATTTTTTTGTTCATATTTAAGGTTCAAAACTTTGATACTAGGTTATCTATAAGCTACTCTTCAAAAATCTTTAAAAAAATTTCTACCGGACTTAGAGGAAAACAATTTATGATTGTTTGAAATTCAAATATTTACGAAATTGCATAAAATAGCGATTTATTCTCAAACGATATTAAATATTTGTTATAATTCAAAAAATATAAGTCGCAGATTTTTGAAATTTTTACCAGCTGTTATGATTGGTATTTTCTTTACGTTTTTTCAAAATATTATATTGATTTTTAAGCCACTTATAGGCATTAAGATATTCGATTTTTTTACATTTTTTTTTTTTATAATCGGTGATAAAAAAAATTTGGCTCGTACAAAATACTTGAAAATTTAATAGAAGGTTCCACAGAAGTAGTTCTTATTGTCATTCAAAAATTATTAAAATCCATATTTTTTTATAAGCGTTTGAACAGCGAATATTGACATAAAATTACATGTAAAGTATAATATAATGTATAATATTCTAGACTGACAAATGATATCGGTTTTTTTAAAATGCTCTAACTCAAAAACCAAAAATCGCAACAACTTGAAATTTTCACCAAATCTTTAGCATTTTTACTGCCAAAAAAGTTGTCGTCATACACAAAAAAAATAAAAAAAAAATAAAAAAAAAACACACATCATTGTAAAACCATTAGATTCCATCACTCCGTTCAGAATCTAAAAACACACATCATTGTAAAACCAATAGATTCCATCACTCCGTTCAAAATCTAAAATAACCATAATCATTATTAATAAATCGTTAAATTATTGTTTCTATTTTATTTAACTAGCAAGTGTATATCTTGAAACGTGTATATTGTAATTAGTGATGAACATACCTGGATTTCAAGGATTATCAAGATTATCCGAATTATTCAATCAATATTGCTATTTAATTACTCATTTTTATATTTAAATTAATTTAATTATATTACATAATTTGTGAACATAAATATATCATATTTAACATTAAAAATAATAACCTAAAAATTAAAAATAGTTTTAAGTTTTATAAAAAGTAAATTCATTTATCCGGATATTCCGGATTCTTCGGCAAATTCGGATAAGAATTTAATTCAAATCCGGATTTGAATAACCGGATATCCGGATAATTCAGATATTCGGATTTTATGCCCATCCCTAGTTATGATACTACATAGTTAGCGTTGAAAGTCATCGCGATTGTGTTTTAAACTAGTTACTAAACTAAATAAACATAAAAATACCTATTGTGACGAACGATGTACCAATATGAACGTATTAACTATATGTGTTTTAATATTAATTCCGGATATTTTATTATAAATATATATTTTATATCTTTATTAAAAATTAAAGTATGAACCTAGGGTAAAATAATACGGTCGCTATCCCTGCTATGGCCGCTCAGGAAAAGGTATATTGTTTTAGTTTTTACACTTTTTGAGTTTAGAGTTGTTTTAAATTGTCCCATTAAACCCTTGTTTTTGTACAAATTCTTTAACGATTAGGTATTTTATAATAAACTAGAAATGCAAGAGTGGTATGTTTAATCATCCTTAATACTCATTTTTGTTTTTAAAGCATTTAAATTATATCACTGTTGTATTTGAACGCGTTGAAGGAATGATTTTAATTTGATTTATAATATAAATAAAGGCCTCTTGTAAGCTTTAATTAAAAGCTCTATGGGGTACCTTAAAAGGTTACTAGCATTCCTGTCACGTCACGAGTGGTTAGTACGTGTTACACGATCAAAACACTTAAAGTAGTAGTGCCTCATTGTTGTTATATTATTTGTAACAATTTTATAAGAAGAAATTTAGTAAAAGTTTAAAGACTAAATTTAAAGTAAACTCACTCATACACGTAAACATATACAAAATATATATGCTGTATATAGATATAATGTAATTTATGTTCGCAGAAATTAATATCAGGTAGAATGTAATACAAACCGCTAATTGTTTCTAAAGAAATAATTTAACTTGTTATAGTAGGTTTTTTTTTAAAAATTGCTTATTGTAAATTACTATTTACTAAAATGATGTTATGAAAAACAATGAAACCATTATTTTATTTTTAAATTTTAGTATCATTTTAGTACAAATGGTGTATTTTCTATACAATTTGGTTCAAAAATATTAACTAGGTATGCAGCTAAGCTTTTGTTTATTAAATTTATTTTATTTTATACACCGATACTAAAATTTGAGTTATTCCCCTCTTTTATCAGGGGTTTCAATTAAAACCTATTAAATTGAAGGTAATAGACACTTTCATAGGTTCCGTCTAATTTGTCCTTCATTGTTATTTACTTTAATGTGAAAATGTTTTAATATTTTTTTTCGTATAGCTATCTACAAACAATACATTTTTTCCTAAGCAATAATCGAGTGTACTTTTTTTTTAAATTTGTTGTTTATTATAATACATCAATGATTAAAATGATGTGTTCGATACAAATTCTATAACAAAAAAACCTTAAGGGTTAAAAAAAAAAATGATTGCCAAGTATATATCATCATTTGCGTATCGCAGTGTATTTTATAAATGAAAGTGTATATATTTTATATTTTATATAAAATACTTAATATTATGATAAAATTTAAAGTTCGGAATATGTAAGTTATTTTTTGTACAAGTATTGTTCAAATCGAATATTGATATTTATCACGATTTCTGAAAAATTATGTATGACTATTGAATAGTTGACTATTTACAAGTTCATTAATGCATATTCTTTTGATTTTATTAAATATTCTAAATAAAATGTACAATAAACTAATTGTTCGAAGATTGTTTAAGATTGATTATTATCTTTTTTATACGTCGATTATTATAATATATTAAGAAATAATCATGAGCTAGTAGCTTTATTGATGATTTTGGAGTGCAGTCTAAAAGTCACCCCTCATCATAAAGACAAATAATTACAAACGAATTGTGTAACATTCACATAAGGTTTCGTTCTTATGAATAATTGTTACACTGAATAGAAATATCAAATACATTAATTTAATAGTATGTATATATGTATATGTATATATACATATATTACATAATAAGCACTTGAAAACATACGAAACAAGTTTTTCAATGTATTTTTAATTTATTTTTATTGTTTGAAAATAAATACTATTTGATAATATTATTTTGATTATTCTTATTAAATTTATTGTGTAGTTTGACTCTTGTTAATTTATATGCATTTACTATAAAAACATTTTAGTGAAAAACGTTAATTTTTCAATATTTTTGTTTTTCATGAAGTAAATTAAGTCATTCGATTTTATTTTAAAATAAGGTTTAGTATATTCAATAAAATAATTGATTCGAAAAAATTATAACCTAATTTGACATATTTTAAAATATTTTAAATTATAATTTGTACGGTCAAACAAACTTTCAAAGTTAAAATATCAAATATGATTATAAAAAATTAATTCGTTTTTAAAATGAAGCAAGTAAATATTTTAGAATCATAATTTAAAATGTGTTTTTCCTTTTTTAAATTTATATTTTAGAAATATATTAAATAACGACAGATTTATGAGATCTAATAAATTTTCATAATGTAAACGACATCATGGAAGTTTTTATGTTATAAAAAATAATTGTTACTAAATGCATTTATGACCACGTATTTTTCTTTGTATGGCGTGTGAATTTTACGATTATAATTTTGAGCATCTCAAATAAACTAATCTCGTAAAAAAAGTTTTGTATCGACTAAACTGATATGTTTAATAATTATTACTAAAATGTTGATTAAATTTCAAGATTTTTGATTGTTTCTTTTTATTTAACTTAATTAAAAATTAGAATGTATATGATTTAGAACTTGCCAAGATATATAATATATCCATTATATCACAACGATTTATTTTAAGAATATATATTTTAAGTATGAAGAATTAGTTTAGATACTGTAATGTCTTTGCATTATGATTCTCTGTAATTTCCTTAAATTGTTATTTTTTATTATGAATATTATCACTTATTCAAGTCAATTTATTATTTATTCTCTTCATTCAAGATAACTGCAGACTATAACATAATACTTTTGATTAGTTTTCAATTAAAATATATTACAAAGTATGATTTTCTGGAATAATTAGAAATAAATGAATACCATATCTCTGTGTTGGACGAATTTAGTAGACTTTTTCTTAGTGTGTAAAGTGTGTGGCATGATCAGTAGCGTAGCTAGGATTTTTAGATGGGTGAAGCTAAAGACACATTTTGGGCAGGTTAAGTAATAAATTGTTTGAGATTTCACCTATAATCTCCCCCCCCCCCCAACCACAAAATTTAAAAATGTATTCCCAGTATTTTAAAATAGTTTTAATAATATTTACGAAAATATAATTAATAATAATAACGAATTAATGATGCCAGTATCATCACTACGACATAACATTAGGTGTGTTCACATATATTTTTTTGAGAGAATAATATACTATCAAGGACCAAAAAACGTATAAAAATATTCTATTTAATATAATTTTTTGTATGCAAACAATAGGTAGGTGTATAGTTGTGGTCAACCTAGTTCTAAATCCCGTTGACATTTTTAGTCCAAATCCGACTCTTATTGCTATAGTTAATGGTGTATAATATTTTTGTTATCGATACCATATATATATATATAATACCATATATATAATTATATATATATATATATATATATATATATATATATATATAATTATTGACATATCTAATCTTGGAAAAAATAGAATTTTATAAATAAACTAAATTTACTATTGAGGCATTATCTGAGTGACCAGAGTTTTTCCCTTTGTTATCGTTTGAGAATATACTCATAATTTTGTAGAGTATACTTGTATACTTGTATACTTGAAAGTATAATTCGTATATGTAGTATACCCTATCAGAACACTCCTGCATAACATGGTATACAAATTAAAGTGATTATAAAATGTAAGCATTAGGCGAGAGTCACTACAGCGTTCATAATAACCACCAAAAAGATTCTAGTAATCATGGTAGAAATAATAAGCTTATGTATTTACCAATGACAAACACTCATTATTCGTCAACATTTAGTTAGTCCAAAGTTATAAAATATTTAAATATCAAATAGTAGTATACTATAAAAAAAATATTTTAGTACATACACATAAATACGACCCATAAAGGGGACTATAACCCCCTTAGTCCCCCCTCTTGTTTAAGTCACTGGGCATGTCAATAGTATTATTGCATGTTGAGTGGTGTAGTTTTTGTGCTGTAAAATGTTGCCTGTGATGCTATTACTCAAAAGATTGCTTTTATGATGTTGGGAAAACTAAAACATAAAATTTTATTTTTTTCAAAAAGAAAATTCCAGTGGAGAATGTTGAATGTTTTAAAACTATTACGTGTTACGAGTAAGACGAGAGTTTATAAGGATAGTGTACTCGATTTGGATAACTTTTTACATTAGAATTAATCTCATTTAGGTTGAACAAATTACGAAGTTCGGATAATTTGTGATTGGACCAAAAATAGTCGTTATTAAACCATAGAAAAAATAGCAGTTTTTTTCATTTACATTTGCAGACTTATTTTGTTCAACGAGTTTAAAATGAAACATATTTCAGCAAAATGTGAACATTGATTACTGACCGACGCTCAAAAACAATAGCTTATCTAGAGGCTTGGAGATGAAAAACGAATTGGATAATGACCCATACTTCCATCTTAAGACGTGGACGCCTTTCTGTTTCCTTCAATAAAAAAAAATCATGAAGTGTAATAGTAAAGAAAAAAATTAAAGATACGCTAACGGACATTAAATATAGGATATTTAAGAAATGATTTGACACCTGAATAAAAGTTTTAACTAATGTTTAGAGCAGTATATTATGATAACATCGAAAGGAGATATTTCAAAAAGTTTGGTAAATATAGTTTTTAAGTTATAAATATGAAATTTACAATTTGAATGTTACTTTTGCCGTCGAGTACTATATGGCAGACTATATGTATATCGTGCCGATCAATTTGGTATTGTTATTTTTATACTGGCACTTAGATGTATATTTTTTTTAAAAAGTAAGAATATTGTTTAAATATTTTTATAACGAGATAGACAGACTGAGAGCTTAAGTAACGGAAAGGGAAAATATATAGCAAGGAATGAAAAGGAATGTAAACAATAGTTTTGCGGAACGTTTACAAGTATAATGATAATAATAAAAATAATAATAATGGCCGCATAGAAAAAGTAACGGATGCACGTGTACACGTATATTTAATTGAGCCATAGTTTTGTATCTAAGTGCATAAATAACGAGTGGATTTTCAAATAAAATACACCGTATAAAATACAGACTATGTTGATTGTTGTTTTTCGTAATAGACACTGTACAATGTGGTATTAAGAAATCGTATGTAACGTTTTTATGCGGTCGTTTCGTTGCGCTAATATCACTTAGAGTTTACGAAATCCTAGTCACTTACGTTTACACCGAGACTTAATATCAAGGAGCGATGACTTCATGGCCATCACTGTGGATCGCGAACTTCTTGAGCAAACCGGAGAACGCGTTCATGTGCGTCGTGGACGAGCAGTTCATCCGGGACGGGTTCAACTTGTTCGGGTTGAACGAGGTGGTACCAGGTTTTCCGGTGGCACTCCGCATTGTGCTGGGCATGATCGATAACGTGACCCATGCCCATCGAAAGTCATCGGGGCCCGAGATGTTGTATGGGCTCGTGCACGCCCGGTTCGTGATGACTGACTTGGGCGTCGAAAGGATACTCGATAAGTACGATGCCGGCTGTTTCGGGAATTGCCCGAGGATAAACTGCAAACGTCCTGCCCACTGCCTGCCCGTAGGTAATATAAATCAAGCCCACCACCAAAAAATAGTTCAAAAATTTGGTAGAATAGTTCGTTATTTATGTTTGACGAAAAATAAGCCCTAATCGTTCGACAGATTGACTTGACATAACTTAACTACTTTAAATATGACGTAACATTGTTTTTTCAATTTAAAAATAAATTTATAGCATAACTTAAATGAAAAAATATTAACTGTTCAACGTTCGAAGTACAGAAGAGTATTTATAATAAATACGTATACAACATTACAGATACAGTAGGTATACGTTATTATATAATGATGAGTATTAGACGCAACAGTTAATAATTTCTTACAATTCAAAAGAGCATAATCATTTTTTATCTTATTGAACTGACAAGAATAAGAATTATTTTCAAAATTAAGTTAACTTTCTCATAATCCTGTTATGTTAACATTTTTTTCCGTATTAAGAACCTTACAGTTTTATATTGATCGACTAAATAAATTATTGACTGAGTCAATAATAGTTTCAATTATTTTCCTTCCTCGGTTAATGAAAATACTTGACATCAAAAATGTTCAAACGATTTTGAGTTATATTTCCAATGATAAGAAAATAAATGTATATCAAATTTTTCGAAGCGTGATGTTTTAATAAATTTTAATAGTTGGTAAACATTTTAATAAAGTTTTTGTTATTTTTATGGAAGTATAAAAGTCTTCTAAACGTTTGGTTGCAATTGTTATATTATACATTTATGTAATATTTGCACCTAAATAATCTACCTATATTTAAATTAATCAATTAAATATATTTATTTAATCTGAATGGAACGAAAATTCTTGTTTTCATTTTTATTTCATAATAAATATCCGGCACAAGTTCACTATTGAATCTCATAATTATTTCAACAAATGGATTTAGAATGTACTTAAAAAAAAATTATTTTCCAATTATTCCTCTATTTTTCCCATTATTTATGAAAAATTTAAAAAGAGACTTAGAACTATGTTCAATTTTATCTTTTAATTTTGTTAACATAAATATTTTAATAAAATTGAAAACTTTCGGTTATTCGAATAAATTTCTCCCTAAGAATTCTATTTCTTATTTTCAGCAAAATATCGGCTAAACACTACTTTCATGTGTCCGCAATTACCAAGGAGACCGGTCGTATAATACTGTAAATTGAAGTACGACATAAGCTACACGTTTTATCCACATCCCCACTAAGAAAAAACCAATTTGTAAAACTTCGCGATGAGTGTCTTGCCACCCTCCGCCACACGATGACGCCATATCGTACTGACTCTATGTCCGTACGCTTAAACATAGTTCACGTGACGCATCGTTTCTCCATACAAAATTCAAACGATATTGTATTACACCATGTACTAAAAATAAATACATATTTTGTGGTTGTCGTTTTTGTTTCGCGGTGAAACAATATGACGTTCTTTTCGCTTCCGTTTTACGAGGCGGGTACTTGCGGCGGCGGTCTGTGTAGTTGTAGTGCGTTTGTCCAAATCCCATGCGCTCGACCGTTTTCTGAATACAATATACGAGTATAATATGACGATGATATAATAGCCGTTTGTACAAACACCCTCATCGCATTGTCATTACCATAATTTAGATGTCAGTTTTTCGAATAAACACCCCCACCCATCTCGCAATATATTTACGAGTAATATCGTTACATCAATGGCAGCAAAAATAAATGCACTTGACTATTATACTTGTTTTCAGTATATTTATGGCTAGAACTCTTAGGCTATTCGTTCCATAGATGTCTTTAAACGATTTGATTCTCTATATTAATAGTCGCCTGGAGACTATACGAGCTAAACGACTGAATGTAATTGAAATTCAATAGTATATAGCTCTTGAAACTAAAATAAATTGCAATATTTTTTCTTCCTTTTAAGATTTAAGATTCTGTAAAACATTTTAATTATAAATAAAAATGTAAAAATAACTCTTCCATCATTTTAATACGACCTTTGTAACTATTATTTTACTACCACCCGTAGGCTGACATTTTTTTCATTTATTTCACACGAATTATTTAAAAATATTTTTACTCGTGATTTCATTTTTAATGTGTAACGGCTTTTTAAATGTTACAATATATAATAATTATATACATCTGAATTAATGTCATATGCCATTAAATATTTTTATTGCGTGTAATACATAAATTAAAAAAATTACTTACTAATGCACTTTTATTTAAAATAATAATATAACATAAATTAAACGGCTTTATAATTTTATTTTTATATTTTGTTTTTTAATTTTATGAATGGATGTAAGTATGAAGCTATTATTTAATAATCACATTTTAATGATATATTTTTCTGGAATTTAGATATGATTTTTTTTTTAATTTGTTTTAAGTTGATTAATTTGTTTCGCGTAAATTCTATTTGGATCGGGTTTTGAATTTTGAATATTATTATCATTTATAAAACCATACCAAATTCTTAAATAAAATCTTTATTTAATACGATTACAAAATAATCGCTCCATACTTACATCCATTCATAAAATGACATACAAAATAAGTGTCAAACAAAATAATCCGATTCATCTATTAATTAACTTTAAAACTGCTCATCAAGGTAACATAACAAGATTATATTTGTTAAATATTTTGACTCATTTATAAAAATAAAATAAACATGAATACCGACAATTTTATAAAAAATATGATTTCGTTAAAAAATTAAAAAAAATAATTTCGAACCGGGGTACAAAATGATTCCTCTTGATATTCAAAATGTACACCCTCAATTTCACCATTCATTCCTCAACACAAAACAATAAATATTTAAAAAAATAAGCTTATATATAGTAATAAATTTAATACAAACAAAATACATGAAATTATTCTATTAATAAATATAATCATTAATCAAAACTATTTCCAATAAAATATTAAATTTATTATTAATATATATAATAATAATATTATAATATATATATAATATATTATTCTCAAAAGATGAGTTAGAAATGAGTGGATTTATAAGTGCTTTTTTTTGTCAGAAATGTAAATGCAAAATTATGAAACCAATAATATTAATTATATATATAGATAAATATTAATAACAAAATATACAAACCATATATAAAAGCATATTATATATATGTTGATGATACTTTCATTTTATTTAGAGGTTCAATAGACAAGCAAAAAAATGTAGTTAAAAATTAAAACAAAGTAAATAAAAACATTCAATTTATACTCGAAATACAAATTAACAATAAATTTAATATCTTAGATGTTAAAATTTCTATAATAGATAAAAAATTAAAATTTTTTATTTACAAGAAACCTACTCAAATTTATGCTACAATACTACATGATTCTAATCCCCAATATTCTCAAAAAACATACATTTTAATTCAAAGTTCTATAAAATATAGAATAAAACTGAGCATCAACACTAACTTAATATTATCCATAATATAGCTTTTAAAAATAATTTCAATTTAAATATTATTAAAAAAATGTATTAAACGTATTAAATATTATTATTAAATTAATTATAATTAATATTATTATTATTATTATTATTATTATTTAATATTATTTTTAATGTCTTTAATGTATTAAAGAAATAACAATAACTTATATTAATAATGATAACAACTATACAACTATCGAAATAATATTGTTAATTATTGTAGTATGAAATATTAAAATAATGTATCTAACAAATTCGTTAAAATTCTAATAAATTCTAATAAATATTACGTAGTGTGAAGTTGAGAATGTGTTACTATTAACTTACGTTTATTTGTAATAAGGATGAGTAAAAAATAACTATAATTTTCAATTACAACGTTTTAGGACTATATGATGAGGCTGGAAAGAGCATGGTTAGATTATATTGTCCCCAGTGTACGGAGATTTATTTCCCTTCAAAAATGGTGGTAGAGTCGTTAGTAGACGGTGCATACTTCGGCACCGGTTTACCGGAAATGGTGTTTATGACAAGACCAGAGTGCAGGCCTTTAGCACCAAAAGTTGAACACGTCTCCACGATTTTTGGGTTCAAAATCCATAGTTCGGCGATTGAATTTCAGCGATACGCAGCCACGAAGAAGGTAAGAATAAATCAGGAGTATATCCGGGAGTAGTTCTTACCATAAAAAAGTATTTATATTCTTTGGTTATCAAACTTCTTTCTAAATAACATTGGTTTTACACTTAATATAATTTAAAGAAGCATTACAGACTTAAATATAATAAAAATTATGTCAATATTTATAATATTGTTATGTGGTATATTAGTGTGAATAAGTATAATGTATAATTTTTAAATACATTACTTAAACTCTACGTTATATATTCCATAATGTCTTAATGCTTGTTATATTAACACGCATTGAGATATGAATACTTAGCTACTTTTTTAATAGAAACATTTCTGCATATGTCTTCTATTAATGCATATTTCTTCAATATGTGTATATTTGGTAATTAAATATTAAACCTATTTATTATATCTTACTCAATCATTGATTATTGATTATTATTCTTCCTATATATTTTACTCTTGTATTATTCACGTTTCATTATTGATAATTGAATGAGACACAGGAATTAAGTTCAGTAATGAGAACATTCTTTATAATATTTAAAATATATCTATTTTCTTATTTAAAAAAATAATATATTTTCATATTATACTTATATCTATTATAAATATTTACCTGATACAATTATTCTTGAACACAAGATATCTTATCAAGTATCATTAGTTATAATACCAGTCAACAGATAGTTATGATTTTAATTAATAATTAATCAATGCAAACACAGTTTTATCCTAAAAAGTGCTCAAAAATTCGATTGATGTGATGTAACTTTTTTTTAAGTAACTCTCTGAACTAAAATTATAAAAGAAATTCAAAGCATGTTTCAAAGTAAATTCAGGTTAAATGATTAATGTATAAACAGAATCCTTGAATACATTTAATATGAACTGATTACATTGAAATAAACGACCATAAATACAATATTATTGTAAGTAATCACAAACATTTTAATGCCTTTTATTGTTTTTATGAATAAAAAGGATGATTTTTCTTAAAAAAAATTATAAATTAAAAAATGTATGTTTCTTCATTTTACTTTAGTAAATATATAAATTATGAAATGTATACCAATGTATATGTATTTGTGATTTAAATAATGTATACTGAGTAAATATAGAGATTATGGTATATACTATATTAAATAAACTATTCTCGAAAAAATTGATTGAGTCGGGTAAAAATGACTATCATAATTTTTTTTCACAATATTTGAACATTGATGAGATAACATTGTAGACAAAATAACAAATACATTTTTCGTTACAATAAAATAAAATTAACACTGCCGAGTTTTACTAATAAAACATATTTCATGATATTTCTTAATGTTGTTCGCAGTCCACTTCCACTAGCACTAATACACGACTGCAAATCACTAATGATGTTGTCACCACTGGCCGTCAGTCAACCATCACTACACTTGTTGACAATTTTAACCGTCAGTCAACCTCCACTATCTGTCAACAAACAGACAATATTCTTCACACCACTGATCGACGATTAACTACTATTGCGACCCCCCGTCAGTCTACTGCTAATGTTACTACTGTTACTAGTATTCGCAAGCCTAACATCGCTGCTCGAAGACCAACCAATGTTGTGACTACCCGTCAGTCAGTCACCAATGTTAACAGTGTTCGCAAGCCTAACATTACTGCTCGAAGACCAACCAATGTTGCGACTTCCCGTCAGCCAGTCATCAATGTTACCAATATTCGCAAATCTAATGTCAATTTTGATAAATGATCCCTGATGTGAAGAGGAGGTAGCTCAACCACTATGTTTTTGCATATTCTACAACATACATCTTGCACGTATATACCAAGTTACCGTGAACAAAATATTAATTATGATATTTAAATTTATTTTTAGTCACTTATCTTCATAAATATTTATTTTTTATAATATAAAAATAAATACCTGTTTTGGTAACCAATTTTCATGATTGAAAGAAACGTTTTACAATTTATCAAACGAATGCTTGTCGTTTGTATTACCACGCGACTCATTTGTGTCTAAGGCTTAAGAAATAGGAGGATGTAAGAGAATAACGATACGTATTTGTAATATTGGTGAAATCTGATATAACTTATTTGACCTAATAGCCACTTGATTGTGAATGAAACATGTACAGTTACAGCCGTAGTATCTTTTTACTATGGTGACCAATGAACGGGCGCCCTACATTTTGTTGAATTTTTTGATCCTCGTCAGGTTTACCGACATAAGCAACCCCTAGATACCATTATGCTAATCTATGATCGATACACCCTCTTTCTCTATGATACGTGGGCCAATGACCACCAATGTTCTTGTGGAACGATATCAGCAGTCCTGCGTGAATCAAATTACAATGCTCGATTTTATTTGGAATAATAATTTTACGGAAAATGAATATAAGATTATAATGTAATTAAAATTATTTACTTCCACTTTTACTTAAAATCAGTTTTATATAAATTAACTTCATTATAGTTACGTGTTTTTATATTCAAGTTATTTTATCCGGATATGATTGTCTTACCATGACTATATTTAGTAGAATTATTATATTACTATATTTAGTAGAATCGAACGCTGACATTTAATCTGGACACGAGTTGCTCTGTGTGTATATTCAAATCAAAACCAGAAACGTTAGATAAATAATAAGTTCGGTTAACATGATACGACAGCAAAATTTATTAAATGTTTTTACTAATGTTCCACATCAATTGTTAAGCGGTTTTCTGCAATCAGTATTTATCTTCTAAAATTGAATAATATAATACTAATATTTGCATTACATTTTCGTATATAATATGACGATTCTGATGATTTCTAATGAAAAATTGCAAGTAAATCATTTGAATGGACTTATCAAAAATTTATTATTTTAGTTTTAAACAGAATAGTGATTAATCGTTGCATTCTAAAAAAAAAAATACTGAGAACATAGTTATTTGTGGATTGACAGTTGACCTAATAATTTTTTAAATCATTTTTGTTTTTGAAATTTTCCATACAAGAAGGACGTTTTATAATTTTAACATAACCAAATTATGGTACACTGAAATCTAATTTCATATTAATTATTCACAATACTTCATCCAGAAATGTTGATTGTATACATATCGTCAAAAAATGCTTATCGAAAAATAACCATAAATCATTGTCAAATGATTTCTTGTAAGATGTTCTTAGACTTCAAAACGAATAAAATAAATACAATCGGAAGAGAATAAAATAACAAGTTATAAATTGACAAATAGTTTTTAGAGTCAAGAATTTAATTAAAAAATATTTGTTCATTGCTCAAACATTATATTGAGGTTTATAATATTTTTCGATGTATTATATAAGAAAATGATTATTTCAGAGAATTTTATAAATATGTATTTAAAATTTGATGATCAAAACATAAGTTCAATAAAAATAATAAACATTTCATTGGAAAATTAATTTAATTTAATTATTAAATAATTTTAACTAACATTGAGATTTTAAATTCTGTAATATATATTTATATATATAACATAATGAAGAATAACAATTATATTTAAATAAAATTATATTGTTATAAAGTGACGAAGGATTAAAAAAATAATAATACTCGAAAATAACGTTTGTAATTATGTTTTTTAAATCTCATTGAAAGATCTTTCACTCACATTAATCTTTGTAATGAATCATCATAGACTAGAGTTTTGTTGATCTCCCTCTTTGAAGCTAATATTTTCTAAACAGTAAAAATTATTTTATTTAGATAACGTTTGTATGTTCGGTTTTTTAAATACCATTATAATGAACAAATCATTAATATTCATATTTAGGACTATAGTATTCTTAAATGTACACTTTTGGAAAAATAATGTGTATTTTGTATTATATACAATTATTAGAAGTATATAAATGCAAAATTTCAATTGGGTTTTCATTAAATCTCATAAAATGTATTTTTAAAAAGTAAAAGTAAAAATAAATCCATAAATTAGCCTTTTCAGTATTAACAATAGCGCACAATTTACGAACGTGAATAATTATTTTGTGCATGTTTTGTATTTATTATAGCACTGTAAGGTACCACATTTATGATTTAATAATGAATGATTTTTTTTTTCAATAACAAACCTATCTTTACGAAGACTATTATAGTATTAGTATTTTCTCAGAAACTAATTTCCAGAATAATAAATTGTATATATTTTTAACACCTGTCAATAATATTACTTAGTAATTGTCATTACTTTTTAAATTAAATTAACTCTAAAGTATCATATTATATATTCGGTAAAGCACGATTGAGCATAAAACGATTGAGCATAGACCTTTTTAGCAACACGATTGAGCATAGAATATTTTATGCGATGTTGCCAAATTTACGTTGTCAACATTTTGTTAAATGTTAAATTAAATACTGGTTGTAGGCTTGAATTAAATATTCAAGCCTACAACCAGTATTTAAATCGTAAGAATACGGAATCTTTATTAATATATTTAAGACAACTTGGAAACAGATACTAAGGTATATTAATTTAATTTATAAATATTTTGATTTGATTTTATTATAATTATTATTTTATTTTTATCAAACAGATCTATATACTATATAATGCGACTAGGTATATTATATATTGATTATGATAACATTTTTTTGGCCATTTTATAGTTTGAATTATTATAATTATTTAAATAAATATTTTTGTATAATAAAGTTCTAAATTGAAAATGGCAACGTTGCAGAGTTTTTTATGCTCAATCGTGTTGGTTTTCTTTTGTGTTTCAATTTCCTTTGATGCACCGAAAATTTATGCTCAATCGTGTTGCAAAAAAGGTGTTTTATGCTCAATCGTGTCTCTTCCTATATATTATAGATTAACATACATTATATATGCTAATACTTTTACCTTAATCAATGATAATAGTTATATGTTTCATTCACATGATATTAATTAATATTTTGAAATATTAGAAAATTAGATGAGACGAGGTAATTTTTTTATATATTTATTATAATTATTTTTTTTTTATTTATACAAACTAGTTATAACCTACATTTAAAAACTTTGTAATTCCATAGTAAATAAATACATTTTTATACGAAATTATAATATTAACCATTGTAAAAATAAATTTATTATACATTTATAAAAAAATTTAGGCAAACTTGTATAATTTTATACTAAATTATAAATTGAAAATTCTTATCATAAAACATATTATAAATTATATTGAAATAATTAAAATGTTTTACAATGTATACAAAACATTTCTAATTATTTAATTTTTGATGCAATAGTATCAAATATATTCATTGTAGAATATTTTGTTTTAAGAAATGTATTTAATAATAGTTTAATGAACTACATTTAGTATTAAAGTTATACGTTAAATATTCAAGATTATAAATAAAAAACATGAATACAATATATAATTTTGCTAAGTGGTCGGTGATAATTGATTTTTTAGCTATTAACATAAATAATTAAAGTCATAGAACTTCGGTTGTGTATTGATTTAAAATAAATATTGGAATCAAATAAAATAAAAACTGGAAACAATAAGACTTTTATTGTTTATAAACATGAACTCAAAAACCATATTTATAAAAACAATTATTTATATAATTATTGATTATTTGTTTAAATTTGATTTACAGACTAATTATAACAATGTTTGTATTGAATAGATTAATGATTATAAATAAATTTACAATTCAGAAATAATTATACATGTATTACTAAAAAAAAAAAAATCAATTCCATTATGCGTGAGCTGTAACGCGTATAACACTTCACAGTGGAGACCTTACTAAAAGAAAAAAATTAAAAATATTTAACTTAATATTCTGAACTAAAATGAATATTGGAATTTAAAATTTAAATTATACATATCAACTAAATATCAAACAAATGTAATGATTAAAGATTGTTAAGAACTACATAAAGTTATTTTATTCATATTCATAACACTTTCACAATATAAGCACACTATAGACAATGTCGAGATTATAATATTGTATATAGTATGTGTTCATAATAATTCAATAATTTATATTTAATATAAAAATCAAATATGTGAAGTATATATCATGTACAAAAAAACAAATAATAGAATATGCGTATTTTGGTCCAGAATACAAATCACACTTCTTCCCTCGCAAACGGCCCCTGAGAGGTAGACTTGTTGTCCGACATCACCAACGGCGGTAGATAGGGTCGTATGGGCGCCTAAGGGTGACAATGATAATTATTTTCACTTGACTTGGCCCTCCAGGAGTGTTTCGACCGAATCGTTAAGGTTAAAACAATGGGACAAAAAAAGTAAAAATAAAACGATAATAAATAACGACAACGAGGACCGAGAACCGATCGATATTGCGGGGTCATAGTAGTAAAATATTAGTACCTTATATACACGCACACATCTACTTATATGCAGTATACTATCTATTACTGAAATCTGGAGGGAAAAGAAGAAAATAATCGAAACTTTTAAGGTTTTTGTGGTAAACATACTAAAATCCAAGCTGGTTAGATAACCATCACATAGCGTAGATTAATGTAAGATTTAAATTAAACATCTATAAAATTGCATAAAATAATAATAGTATATCACCCATACAAATGTCTGTCCAATTAATGTACTGATAAGTCGAAAAATAACTCTGTAAAATATCATCTTTCTCGACACACTTGACATACAAATTTCCCACATGATATATTCCGTACAGATTTCTATCGTGAAAATAAAAATATATATATAAATAAAAAATAAAATTAGAAAATAGAGCAAAATCAAAACGTAAAAAGAAGCATGTTAACAGGAAACCAATTTAGATTATTATAAACACGAATTAATTGACAGTTAGGCAAACGTTTATATTTCGAAATACAACACACCGGCTGTACGTTATAAATAAACAAGCTCATAGAAGAAATTTTTCGTTTTCAAATCTATGCGAGTACCTGTTTATTGGAAAAACCGTAGAGTGTTTTTCACGACTGCGGTTGTAGTAAAATATAAGTCGTGTGTACACTAAGACTAAGTACTAATGCCCATAAAACAAAAAAAAAAAAAAAACGATACGTAAAATATGTGCGTAGATATCTCCTCCTACAATTCTTTAGTATTTATTCTTGTAGTTGAAGCGAACAATGGAACATAACGAATTTTTCGGGATATAGATGGATGCGGATATGGGACGCAGGGATATTATTCTTCGAGCCGTAGAATTTTTTGAAATCTCCGATACATTTAACGCGTACGCGTACTATCATTATTATTGTTATTATTATTATTTTTATTAATATCAGTATTGTTGTGCTGTGACGTTTTATCATAATATTGTTGCAGTACAGGGAAACGCGTACAGCGTACGTTCGAATGGGACACGTGCGAGCGTCAGGACGCGACAGCAGCAACCGTCGGTGCCACCGCCGCCGTGCGTTAGTGTCGATTGGTTTCCGTACCGAGCGCATCAGCGTACCGAAAATTGCATACCCGAGACGCCGGATTACGACGAGTGGTAGTCGGAGGGCGGTTGGGAGCGAGGGAAGAATTTATGCGGAAAATGTGCGCACAAACGTATATTTATTTTTATGATCCGCGCTGGCGACGGCGGCAGCGAGGCCTACAACACACCGACGCCCCGCCGCCACGCACCACCCACGTAGAAACATTAACGGGAAAGGGTGTACGAAAAGCTCGTCGTCGTCGTCGGTCAGAGATTTTCCGGGGTTCTGGGGATGAGGGATGGCCTAACAAGTTACCGTACACAATACGTACACAATAACAGTATTATTAATGATGGTTTCGATCGTTGGAGGGGGGTCCGGGGAGGTTAGGGACTGTGGTGACACCCTATTCTCGTACGAATTCGTCATGTTTTCTACAACTACTATTTGTTTTAATATCTTCACACGTGCGTAACACACGTACACACAAGCGCGCGCGCACGCGTACCTACACATCTATTTAAATACTATTTTCACCGCTTATCGTTACGCATGCATACGCGCATTATACGTTAATATTATTATTAGTAATAATTTATAACACTTGAAAAAAAAACATATAGACATACGTAAGATGTGCACTGTGAGTGAGTAAATATATATTATGTATCATTTTAATGTACGATCGCGTTTAGATGGCCGAGTGATTTTTTATTTATTTCCCTTCAACCCCGTCACCGACCGTTCGAAAATATGTGTGTGTGTGTGTTTCTGCGAGTGTGTGCGCGCGCGCGTGAACGTGTGCTTGTGTGTGCGTGTTTGTTGTTCAATAAACCCCATTCCGACCGGGGTCACATTTGGTCATGCGCATTCCGCCATCTGGCGGAAAACAGTCGACGGCTCTCCACACGGCTTTTCGCCCAAATCGAACGTGCCCCAGTAATGCGGCCGCGTCCGTCTGCAAGACTATTGCCGACGACGGTTAGTGGGTAGTGTTTTTTATTTTATTTTTTAATCTTTATTATCATTATTATTATTAATATTACTATTACCATTCGATAAGTCTGCGAACTACTGCTGTTATTATCGTTGTTCTTGCTGTTGCTTTGCATTTCCTACACTCAAGACTACCCTCTTGTCTACCATAGTTTTTAAATTATTTACTTGTTCGATCACACAACGTTAACAACATTTCTTGTTCTATCTTTTTTTCACTATTTTTCCCTCTATCACTCTATCTCTTTTTCTCGTCTCTCTTTTCCATCCGTATCGAGTCATCACTTAAATAATATCAAAATCAAATGAGACGTCGCGTCATCGTGCGGATATCGGCTTTTGGGTGCGCGTGACAACCGATATATCGTACCATCGTCTCAACATAACGTACCGTCGCAACGGTGGTCCCATCGGCAGAACGAGTGCTAGAAAAAAGCCGAAATGAAGCAGCAGCCATTGGATTACGAACATGTAGTGGCATGCCGAATACTATCGTCAGTGTGGAGATACTGAAACAAAAGATCCAACCGCGATTGCCAGGTACGTGTAGACGATGAGGCTTGAAGCCAGCGGCGACCAACACGAAAAACTTGTTTTCGAAACAAAAGAAATTTTTCGGTTATTTTTGTGTATACTTCCCCCTTCCATTTATCGACCACATTGATTGCTACCGTCCAAACATCGCATACCTTTGCGGAAACCCCTACGTACTTATTTACAAGCCGACAACAGAGCGGCATCGTCCGTATATAACATTCGCGCGGTTTTCAAAACCCTACCACTGTTACATTCGAACGCACCCCGCAGAGTTCCCGAGATCGCAATATGTGTCATATAAAAGCGAAGTTCTTTAACGCTGAAAACGGATCGGATCACAACTTCACAGATGATTTCTTGCGTTAACGATGTGTGAAAAAAATACTCATTGTTCGTAAAGGTTACGTTGCGCAAGAATGTCCGATAGTGTGACGAGACTGACCTTTTTGTACGACCATGTAAATTTAAAGGGGGAAGTTTCGAGTGTTGCTCGAAAACAAAAACGAAAATTATATGTAACTATTATTGTTATAAATATTGTTATATTGTTATTTAATATTATACATTTGGTCACTCGACCACGTCGTATGTAGGTCGCATTCGGCCATAGTGCATTAGACTGTAGCTGCTGTTGATATGATACAGGTACGAGATTTTATTTTTACTTCTATTCTCTCTCACCTGGCGAGCTTTTAATCTATAGTTGCTATGGCGATACGGTTTCACTGCGTGTCTCTCTGTGTGTGTGTGTGTGTGTGTGTGTGAGAGAGAGAGAGAGAGTGTGAGCGTACCGATTAGAAAGAGTTTATTCTATTATGTTTCACTATAATTGGCAATGGGTAGTAGGTTAAAGAGTGAGAAGAAAAAAGTGCCGACAGTCTAATAATACTGCTTAAAGCATATTTTATACACTAGCAACGATGTGTATAGTATTATTACTTTCATTAATTGTACGAGGTTGGCATATCCGGAGAAATGCACTCTCTGCAGCTTGTCCGGGGATAACCGATAAACGCGCCGCGTAAGTGATTTTATAAGTAAGTGATTTCCTTCATTAAATTATGTAAATCATGTACAACAAGTTTTGGTGAGTATATGTATATAAAACAAGCGTCACTGTCAATTCGAGGAGACGACATATTTCCGGAACTCAACGGCTGAAAATAAAAATAAAGTAAAAAATGTAATAATGAGAAGTGACTTTTAAACCCCCAATTTTTTCAGTCCGTTTGATATAATATATACCGGAAGAGCTTTATGGCCACAAAAAAATGCGTTTTTTAAACACCTGTTGTATAATAAACCCATATTATTGTTGTGACTCTTATTTTTTTTAACAATATTAATAATTCATATATGTACGTGGATTTATATATGAACAATTTTTGCAGTTATATACAATCGTTTCTGTCTACACTTTTGACCCAGATATATAACGGTTGCGTTTTTAACGTACATAAAAACAAAGTCCTTATGCTAATATTGTTTGCTATATGAAACAATAGCGGTTCGGTATTTTTTAAGCCAAAAGTTTGTTTCACCAGTTAGACTTTCTGCCAAAGAATTCGTGCGAAAATGTGATTTGCATCAGCATGCTAACCATTGTTAGCTTTTTTTTTTTTGACGTAGAATTTTGTAGTTAAAAATATTAAAATGTCATTGAAATCGTAAATCTCAAGGTCTTCCGACCGATTGAATATCTCATTGAATCGTTTTTGGTCGTTCACACAAAAATGTGAGAAAAATGTTATGGTTTATTTTAAATTTTATAGTTAGTTACAACTGTAAATCCTATAGGTTAGGTTAGGTTAGTTAAAAGCAGTACTACGAAATTTTAATGATTAATAATAACTATGATATATTCTAAGAAATTCTATGCAGAAACTAACGATATGGGAACGGTAAAAACTTGAAAGTGTTTTCTGGTATTTTTTACTATTTAAATTACAAGAAGGACGCAGTTCGCATGACCTGTTTAAATTAACAACATTAAATTGATATCGTCTAAGAGTCCTAATAGATAAAGAATAACATTTACGTTTACTTTTTTTTAGTGGTTAACTGTCAGAACAACATTTGGTCTTTGTTCATTAAACATAATTTATGCAGTAATTTATTTATGCTTCATGTATAGCTCAATAAAAGAGTAACTAATAATAATGAGAATGTCTATTTAATTTTTTTGTTTTGATATTAGTAGTTTTTATGAAGAGGTAAATATACTCAGTAGGGTTTTTAAAGCCAACACATAGTCTATATTATAGAAGGGAAGATCGATACTGGTACAAGAAAATATCAAAGGTCAACCGTGCTCTTGTTTTCTTTAAACCTGACAACATCTGTTGTCCATTAGGTAAGCAAAAAAAAATAATACTTTTATAAGTCGTATTATACGTGTAATGTAAAGGAACTAATTTCAATTGGTAGTTAATATATATATATATATATATATATATATATATATATATATATATATATATATATATATATATATATATGTATATATAATTGATTTCATTGAATAGTATTGTAAAATGTTTTGTCTTAGAAATAAGAAATTAAAAGTTTATTTTGAATCAAATGATTTTCATGATTGAAATATATAGGATGATAATTTTAATGCAAATTGAGTATAGTAATAGTAATTTAAATATTATTTATTTTTAAAAATAAGTAATTTTAACTACTATTACTTTAGATAACACTGAAACTTTTGATTCCATTGAGGTTATTTATATTTCCACTCATATGTGTATTTTAACTAATTTTTGTTTATTTTAAGCTTTTTTAATATGTTTTGTATAGGTAATCCCAATTAGTACCTATAGGCAATTACCTACTCCAGTCCATTGATATTGAAAAAGTAATAAAGTAATATAAGAGTAAGTAAGATAAGATTACATATCGAACGAACCCAAAACTATATAGGTAGACAATAGTAGCTTTAGTAGTGAATACGTCACGTACCTATATGGTTCTACACCGATCTGTACACAATACTGAACAAATAATATTACGACTAATATTAAAAATTAATATTAAAACTTTAAAAATCTTAAAATATATAAATATATTTTTCATTAAATTATTTTAATATATGATTTTATTGATTTTTCAGAATAATTATACCAGGAAGCGGTTAAATTCATAAGTAAAATTTATACCTATTTTATTCATAAATCATAATTATTAATAAATATTTTAAAAATACATTTTTTCCACTCATCTAAGTACATTTTTTGGTCATTTTTAAGTTCATTTTTTAGAGTTTTTAGGTCATTTTTGCATTTTTTTAAATGCATTTTTGTGTATTTTTTAGGTCATTAAAATCCTGGCTCTAGTTATTACTAATTCATTATACTTTCCCATTCTACGTAATGCCACAATATTAGAGACTTTCTCAGTCTATGCTATTTTCAAAATTATTTTGTACATACATAGTTTAAATGCTTTTAGCTTATTTGAAATTGTTTTGATTAGGCTTCACGTTTCCGCGCCAAACAAAAGAGTGGAGAACTCGTAACACCTCAAGAATCATATTTATATATATAAGGATATGTTGTGTTCTCGAATGTTGCACTCATTTAATTAAATACACTTCTGGCTTTTCCTATGCAACAATTTACTTCTTACGCGTTGTCCCATTGCTTGATGGTATTAAGATATTGGTATTTATGAACTCTTTTTTATTCTGATTCAATAAATACTTATATGAGGTCCAATAATGTTTTCTTTCCTTATAATTATAAATTTAGTATTGTTTATATTTATATCAAGTTCATATCTATTGCTGGTTTCTGTAATCTATTAATATTTGAAGACCCTTAAAAGTATCCGCAAAAACTATAGTGTCATTGGCGTAACGTTGTATAATAGAATGCCGTTGAAAAATATTCCTTCAACAAATTTTAGAGCTTCTCTAAAGATGTATTCAGAGTATATATTAAGCAAGGTGGGTGATATAATACCCTATATAAAGCTAAAGCTTTAAGGTAATATAAAGCTTTTTATAGGCGGTGATGGTCCTAAACGGACCGTTATAAGCCTATGTATTAGAAGAAGCATGTACATACCCGTAGATGAACTTCAATGTAAAATTATTTCAATATAATACGGATGTAACTGTTAATTTGAATTTAGTAATTATAACATTTTATAGATGAGCTAAGATGTGTTTCATAATAAACTGTAAGAATCAGCTTTTTTAAAATAAATATAAAAAACTTAAATTTTCAAACGTTTAAGTAGAAATAATTGTAGACAAATTTCGAAAACTTTTAAAGTATGTTACGAACAAATTAAATTATGAATTACGAAATTAATAATTGTTTAAAAAATGATAACTGATATTCTTAAGTATCGTAACAATATAAATGGTTATATTTAAGAAATTTTATCTGTAATGAAATCAATTAATTGTAATTAGTTTGTATAAGAATATCATTATTTTAAATTTATAATGAACAATTTAAAAAAATAAGTATAATACACGAATGAATTATTTTAGTTAAACTATAAAAAAACAAATAATAATTACAATATAATTGCATAATTTAAAAATAAAATTGGGTTACTTACATGATTTTTCAATCGTTATGTAATTAAATGAATAAAACTTAAATAAATTAAGATAAAACATTATACTGGAATCAATTTTTCTATTACCAGCACATACATTAAAACTAATTTAAGAATACAAGTTGTAAGTATATAAAAAAATACTTTTAATTTTCAATATTTAACTGCCAAAAATATTATCCCTTTTTATTCCACGCGTTTTTAGTGGATATTTAATATTTATAATTTTATTAAAAAATGTCGAATAGTTATATTGATAGAACAAAAAAAAGAAAGTATTTTTAATATCTTAATTTGTAATCGAAAATAATTACAGACTAATACTTTGAACTCTTTTGTTTCGTCCAATACCAAAATCATACTCCATAGACTCTTAAAAAATACCGGCTGTAAAATGCAATGACGTAATTAGGAATTAATTTCCGAGAAATTTTACAGGTTATATTAAAAGCTTATATTAAAAGTTATACTTAAGTAATAACAAGTATATTTAATCAATGTTACAACGTAATTTATAGTAATATAATAATAAACTAGATTATAAGTGAAAATTATAAAATGTCGAGTACATATTTTAGTATTGAATCGAAATATTTAGTTGCTAAAATTTAACTCATATTCATTGTTTATATATTATAGAATAATATCTAAAAAATTATAGACAGCTTGTTCAGTCCACTTATATAATTTATTGAAACTTACTTGAAAAATATTAACTAAATATTTGAACAATCTTCAGAAGAATTCGTAGACTTGTCAATACTCAAATTTGTACTTTTAAATTAATAATTTGCGTAATCTGTTAAAACACAAATAATTAATAGAGAAATCAAATAAATCCAAATAAATTAAACTTTCATAAGTGATACATATTATTTTTATTTAACTTAAAGAGGTTAAATTATATTTACTCCAATTATAATATTAAATATATATGCTGATTATTTTAATGATTTATGTTAGAAAAAAAATATAACAGTGGTATTATTTTTACGTGAACTATTATGCTAAATAATTAGATAAATTTGTTAAATACGTAATAATATGTCATTGAATGTATTAACAATATTTTAACCGTGTATTATGACAGTAAGTAACTGAGTTTTCAATAAAAACAAAAAGTCAAAAAATAATTATTGAATATTGATAAATTACGCACAAGTCATAAAAATACATTTAACAAAAATAATACTCCTGCTCTTTTAAAATTACCTATGTATATTTCAATTTGAATAGTTCCTATTATACATATAACATCAAAAAAACATTTTATTTAACCATTTTATAATATTTTTTTCTATAATATGATTTTATTGGTCTATTATATGTTAACTTAATTTTACTTCTTGTTCTTGAATAAACCTACAATAAAGTTATAATAATAGTTAATAGTTCTTTTACGATGTCATATTTTTAAAATGGATTCTAAATAGGTTTGAATTTTATCTAAATAGATTTATTTATTTATTTATTTTTTTTTTTTTTTGTTACGTCGGCTCCACTCATTTGAGATAAATCTACATAATTGATTACACATTTTGAGAGAATTCATATATTTTATAACTTAAAAATATTTGATAAATATGTTTATAATTAAAATGTTGATGTTTGGAAATGTGTAAGTGTTATATTATTGTTCACTAGAAAATGATACGTAAAAAAATGTTTAACTATCAAAACCATTTCACAGGTCTATTTCAAAATAGTGTTGGTAATTAAAATATTTATTACTGTTATTACCCTCTTATAATGCGAAGTTAGTTGAAAGTGAAGCCAGTGAAGTTAATTTTCATACCAACATTTCATAACGATTTCATGTACTCATTTGTACGAAATCCTTGGTAATTTTTTATTGTACGCTGTAATAAACAACAAAATAAATTAACAGTGAATTTTCTAGCTTCGAATTATCGCAAGTCGGATGTACATGAGTTATTAGTAGTAAACCGGAGAGGAAAGTTATTGAGCAAAAAAGCCCAACGCGAAAAGTTTTCATAAACTTTAGACTAATGCTCGTCTGCGTAGCGGCTCATCTATTTATATGATTGAAGTAACTTCCGAAGATTAGTGAGTGAGAGAGTAGAGGAAGAGTGTTATATTAACGTAACTATGCGTACTTATATCGATCCATATTGAAGGGAAATCCGTTGACACCGTGTCTTAGCAATAAGACGAATAAAAGAAAAATATAGAGAGAAAAGTCGAAAAGTCGAAGGATAAAAGTGACCTCACCCGCCGTCAATGCAGATACACATACCAATATATATATATATATGCATTTATTTATGTTTGAGTATACTTGGAAACAAAAAGGAAACCATAAAACATCTGTATACGCAACCCAGTACACTCGTATTACTTCTATGTATACGCTACATATACGCTGTATACGCATTGGAAAAATTGACTTTTCGTCTGGCGATGGTGGAGTGGGATCATCGGTGTATAATAGTAGTTGACTTTTTATGACGACGACCTTTTGACGAGGGAGCCAATTTGTCCCCGGCTCTCGTGCTGTGGCTAACGCCGGCGATGATGGTGACCACGGCAGAGGGTTAAAGAAAAAAGAGAGAGAGAGAGAGAAAGATAGAATGAGAGAGAGTGAAGGAGTAGAAAAAGGGATATCGAGCCCTCCTACAGGGCGCGCATGTTGTTGCGGCATCAAAGATGGAGCTGAGGACAAGGGAAAGTCGATCAAACAAGCCCGTTTGAATGGAAAGCACTTCCGCTTTTTGACGAATCGCTCACGATCGTTACACTACGTGGTTGTAGGATGTAATACGCAGACATGTACTCGCATTTTTATTATTATTATAGGCATCATTATCATTTTATACATTATTATTATTATTAATAGTAGTATAAGTATTAGACTACTTATATAGTATTATTATAAGCGTGCTGTACCAAACGTACGCTTCTATAGCCGCGGCAGTGTCGCACCAAACTATCATATTGGCACATGAATAACACGCGTTTCTACCAAGCGATATTTACTCAACTAAATACTTCAACCATCGTACCCTTCCTTTTGGTCCCTTTGAAAAAGCATGCTCTAACCACCCTGTTTCACCGGCGACATATGTTCACGCGTAATCTGTAGCCTCATGTCCCTATTACGACGTCAACATGCCATCATGTGTATCAACCCGACAACACTCGCCATCATTATCGCCTTCCGTCTTCCTTTGTAAAATCTCTGTCCATCAGTTGCTACTATTTCCCCTTTCTCTTTTCCGATAGCGATGTTTTTGACACGTCTTAACGATAAGCATACGGCCAATCTTCGCAACGGTCTCGCGAAACTGTAATCAAACTATATTATTGTGTGTGTGTGTGTGTGTGTGTGTGTGTGTGTGTGTGTGTATGTGAGAGAGAAGGAATGAGTATTAATATTTATCTAGATATAAAGTGTAGTTTATTTGAAAAATATCACCCTGCATTTATGAAATATACATAAAATTGATACTAAATACGTTATATTATTCGTATTTTAATGTACTGTAAATCTTATAGAAGTATATTAAATGTATCATTTAATATTACCGACTTTATTGATATCGAAAAAATACTGCAATGTTAGTGCAAATAAAATAAACTTGGTAGATTTTGGTGTACTTATGTGAAAAAATTTAGTTTATTTTATGATTACAACCCGGGTGTAAGAATTTGTAGTACACCGATTTTTATAATATTATATTATTCCACAATAACTCATTGTATGATATATATATATATATATATATATATATATATATATATATATTTATATAAGGAGAGGTCATATATTATTTATAGCAAATTTCTTTTAAAACGATATATTTATCTAATAAATATAGCTTTTGAATTGCCTTTTTCTCGAGAATTATTTTAAATTACTAAATTAAAAATTAAATGTTAAATTATCAACGTATGATATAACATGCAAACGTTGAATTAAAATAATATTTAATGTTGAAACTATTTTTATAAATCGTTATTAATCAAGGTTGCATTATATAAGTTATGCTTAATTAAAATTAGTAATTGCGGATATTATAAATAGTAATATGATAGTTACAATTTCCATAATTTTATGTGAACTTGTTTTCATTTAAGGAATTAATTTTAAGTTAAGATTGTGTATATTTTTGAATATTTTATTATTTATTAAGCGTATTCTTGTTTAAAAATAGTTTACAATTAAACGTTGAGTGCCTCATACATAAACATTGAGTTTTCATGATTAGTTTTTAACTGTTCATTGTTTTCTTGCATGTGTTTTGAAACTATTTAGTTTTATATTTTTAATTAAAACATTCTATCTTAAACATTTATAAAGTTAAATTTTTAAATTTGTTGATTAAAATAATTACTTTGTTGTTTATTCGAGTAAAAATAAAATTATCTGAAGTTTCCTATGGATTACACAGGCGTTTTTCATTTGCAGTAAAGTTTTAATATCGACTAATGTCAAATTATGAATTAACTTAAACTTTTTCCTTTTTAAATTATTGTTTGTGTATGAGTGTAAATATGTGTTGGTGTGTATGGATGCACTAACCAAGAAAAGAACAAAATATATTTTAGAGTGAAAAAAAAAAAAAATATATATATATGAAATTTAAAATACTGTGTTATATTTAAAACTTAATAAAATAGGAATAATAATAAGCAACATTTTAGGTTTTTTTAAGTTTTAACATTTTTTTAAGTTACATTTGATCTCCTTGAAACTTTCGTTTTATATTAGCTTACATAATTTTTTATTAAATATTTTGAATACTTTAATTATATATACATTATTATATCGATTATCTAATAAAACATTCACTGTGATCATTATCTTAATACATTTATCCTTGGATAGCTAAATTAAATTTGTTTAACATAATATTCAGCTAAGTAAATATGTTTGATATTTTCAGATATTAAACTGTATTTCTAGTAGCTATCAAAAAAGAGTGATTTTAAACATAAAATGTGATCTTTGAAAACATATACTTAAAATATAATATTATTTTATTAATTTATCATCAACTTAGATGATATTGTAAAATAATATTTAAAAATAAAGCTATGGTGAGAATAAATCTTCCCGTTCCAGTTTGACCGTCTCTGAGTTTTATTTTTATAACACGTATCTTATTTCTATCATTATAATACTCATTTAAGTGATTGATTTTTTTTATGGTAATTCTATTTCAATTGGATTATATTTTAGTTGCAATAAAATATAGAAAATAAATATTATGAAATAAGTATAGGACATAACTATAATGTTGTACCGTGTAAACATAAATTAAGCATACTATATTAATTATTTAATTTATAAGCATACTGTAAAAATAATAAAAGTTTATTAAAAAAAAAATAAAAAAAACAGATAACATTAATTATTCAAATATTGTAAAGAAAACAGTACATATATAGTAATAAATATAAACTTAAACAGACGCAGTTTATTTGGCGTTTGGATATATTTCGTTTCTTGGTGACTATGATCTAATTTACATAAAAAGATAAGTTTGTACATAATACATAATTATCTTCTTATCTCTTACAAACGTTTTAATTGCCGCGCTTAGATATCAGTTTTAATCCGTTTTGTTATTATACCCATAGAGTGTTAAAATTTAATACAATGAGCCGAACTGACGTGTCAGCCACACAATAGCAGTTTGCTATGGTGTAACTAATGTCTGCCAATGCGACGTGCGGGTGAGATTATATTGGTATTATTATCGTTTTACTGTAGTCGGATCGGACTTTTTAGGTATAACGTACTGAACGGCATAAATACTGCCTTGCGTACAACGAAAACTTTACTAACAAAATGCTAAATGTAAATATCATTATGTAATACGTTTAGCCATGCGAAATGTGGTCACACGTCTCCATTGGTCGTGCATAATATAATGTTAATAATATTAGCGTTATTATCTTCGATTGTGAGTGATCGTCTTGTTTTCATGAAAATAAAACAGCACAAATTTCGGAGATTATTTCTCCTTGATTTCGTGTATTATTCCCACGTTTTAATACCACGGAAGCTATACACCATGACAGTCGTATTTTGAAGTAGTTACCCAACTCATCACATTATTATATACATTATCTATATAAATATATTTGTGTGTAGGTATGTGTACTTTCTGTAGTAATGTTTGCCGAGCCAATGTTAAGGTTTAAACAAACAATTCGGTAATTTAATTTCGCGAAATTGATACCAATTCAACAGAAGCTATTCATCTATAAGGTTAATCTTATTGATCATATTGACGTTAATCTTAGAGTTTCAATATTCTTGTCGAGTATTTATTCCCATCAAGTTTGTTTACCGTTTTAAACCATGGTGAAACTCGTCTACCGCCTCGTAGTACGGTGATTTCAGAAAAAATATTATTACTGTTAATTCACACACCGTTCCTCAGGCCATACGTGGTCCGATCTATAATGACATATTTACGATGAAATCTATCCAATAAAAAACACTTCCGATAACAGCTGCAGCTTGGCACGGAAATTAGATTTGATCTAGTTACAAAAACCATGTTGAGGAGGATGTCCGGTTATGTATAATTTTTTTTACATTTGTTTTTTTTTTTATAATTCAAGTGCTTACAAAATGACATTGTCATTGATAGTTACACTAAGATATCCCGATTGTATACCTAAATTATATTCGTAGTAAAACCATGACGAATCGATTATACAAGTAAATTTGTAAACTTTGAAGTCATTAGAAATGCACTGAAAAACTTTGTGTACATTTGACCCGTTATAAACGTGCCATTTACGTATTTAGCAATTCAGATTATATTGTGCTGCCCTCTGCAACAAACATGCTGCTAATGTTTTTTATAGCTTATGTTAACTTCGAAAATATTTCGACAAAAATTTCTTTGATCCAATAATCTGCATTAACTCAAAACACACATCATTAAAAATTTTATAATTTGAAAATAAAACAAAAAATAAACCAAAATCAATTTTTTTGTTTCGTCATTGTACATCCTGAAAAAATTCTAATTTGTTGTATAATAAAATAATAATTATTTTTTATATTCAGAATGCAATCGAGTCATATCTTTTTGTCAACGAGTTCGAAACAAAATGAAAATATTATTTCGGGAAGCACTCTGCCGATCCTCTGTGTAAATATTATGCACTGCATGAGTCGAAAATGTGACTAAAAATGGAGTTTTTTTTTCGTGTTCCGCTGTCCTGAACCATTTTCATCCTAAGCGAACGACCCGTGGATAAATAACTTGTTAAAGGGACAGAAACGGCGCATATATAAAAACGAGTATACGTTACCTACGAGAATAATAATATACAGCGTTAAGGTAAAAAAAAAAAAAATGTTTACGTTTGTACAACAAGAGACGTCAAGTAATTACGTGAAAGTTAAAAAAGTTTTCCAATTTGTTTAACGACCAATTGCGTACTTTTTATTTTTCACGGTAAGCAATAACCATAACACGTATAGATACAATG
This sequence comes from Sipha maydis, assembly GCA_034509805.1. NCBI lineage: Eukaryota > Metazoa > Arthropoda > Insecta > Hemiptera > Aphididae > Sipha > Sipha maydis. The sequence continues at coordinate 14,773 of JASXSY010002564.1, read as the reverse complement.
CATACCGGAGTGTAATACGTCATTCTTGCGTGCGGAACTCCATAACCCGTCGAATGTGTGGATAATATTACCAAATATATATGTATACAAGAAAACAATATTTCAGCAACAATTTTTTCTATTCCAATAACTAAAATAAGTACTTTATACGTCCAAAACCCGATGATAAATACTTCGACGGTAAAAATACTTATATTCAGTCGAGTTGTTAGTGTATTTGAGATCGTTTGTTACGTTTACTCATCCGTGGTCTTGTGACGTATTTTATCGTCTGTATACAGACACTGTTAGGACTTAATAAATACACGAGTTGTTTCCGTAAATCCTTAAACTCTTGACAACGACTTGACATGCTCGTTTAGTAAAAAAAAAAGAAAATTGCACTCGGATTAACGAGGCCTCATTCGAGGATCAACTAAATTCATATTAAATCGTTTTTAACTACCAATCGTTTTATATCTCACGAATATAATTTATAATTGCTATATACTTTTAACGAGGTTAAGTTTTGAAGGTTATAATTCCATGTTATTTGATAACTCCATCTAAACCATCAGAGTATATATTACCTGCAGCTATAATTTATATTTCCCAATTAATTATAACATATTATATTACGTTGTTGTTATTTTTAGCTATTTAGAATACTTTTTTAAGTTATATAAATCCATTTTCCGATACTCCAATTTTTTAAATTAAGTATTTTCTAACGTTTTTGATGCTGGAATTTGGATGGAAAAATAATCAAATTGCCTGTCTAAGTTCATTTAACATATCTAGTATAAAATTTTACTTCATTTTTACAACACCGTTTGATAAGTATAACTTGATAATTTTTAATAAAATGCACTTAATTCGTATATTCATATTCGATTTACAAAACACTTGTTCATGGTAGTTTTTACGTGTTCAATTACCTTTTTGACTGGGGATCATGATCATTGGTAAAAAACTCATGATTACAATTAATTTAATGGGACAAAACGATGGAATCGTATCAAATAATTTCAAAAATATATTAAAAAGGATATTGAATAAGATGTACGGTCGAGTTGTCAACGAATGCCTATGATTCGAATCCTTAAATAGTGTGCGTTACTTACTAAAACTTCTATAAGGCAAATGAAAAATTTGTGATCGAAATCACAATAATGTTCTTTATTTTCTTTATTAAAATTCAAAAACTTAACCTTACGTCAGTCACTGATAAAATATATACAAATTATACGCATTACATAGTAATATACGAGTACTTGTTTCAACGTATAACCATACTATACAAAAACACGCGTCATTCTGGTGGGATATTAATATTCCACAACCTTTTCATCGCAAAATAAATAAGAATGTGCAGTACACGGGATGTACCGTTTCGGCTTATAAAAAAATTCGAGTTTGTTTAATTCGTCCGGTCAATTGTATAGTTAAAAGCTAATCTAAGTATATTTTCCGGAAGGGTTTATTTCAGGAAGTATTTATTTTATTTTATTTTGTTCAAAATCGAATGACACTCTCCTAACAAACGTGATAAAATGTATTCGAATATCCTTTATGACTCTAATAGTACTCAAATAGTACTCTGATAGTAAACACTCGTACACGTAAATAACCTACCGGTTTATCGAATTCTACAATCATTTTATCGGTTAGGCATTTAGGCATTTCACAGGTTTATCGGCATCACATCTCTAGGTTTATAATATCTTGTATACGTGCGTTACAACTTAGTGATCGCTGTGTAGGATACTGCGATTGTTAATGTATTATTTATCGACGAAGCACGTTTCTGGTTGGCTAGAAGTGATTGAGGGAAGATTTGTAGTTTATAAACTGAACCTTAGTAATAATAATAAGTTACGATAATTTATTAACACTAAGCAATAATTCAAATACAAATAGTTAGCTGTTATGTAAACGTTACTAGAAATGGTAATGAGTAGGAACTCGCGGCGCTGTGGCTGTGACAAAGTATACGACGAATAATAATATCACAAGAGGAGAATACCCAGTCTATTACTGTAACTGTTTTCTGTCTAATATTCGTTTCCATACGATTACTATCAATGACGTGTAGTGACGCGATATTACTTATAACTCCCAAATTATTGAATTATTGCGTGGTGTTCCGCCGTTCGATGTAAAAAATACTGTTCAGCGGAAATCGAAAAAAACCTATCGTGTTTTTTTTTTTTTTTTTTACCCTTTAATCTCCTTATTCCTGGTAATGCAATCCGAGGCGTTTGCTAGTCCCACGCACACCATGCTAATGATTAAACTATATGAATGCAATCGAAATAATGTATTATTAATCTGTTCACTGCGATTCGGGTTCGCTGCATACCTGTACTGGCGTTGTACTGAATTGTGTTATTGTTGCGCAGACGAATGGGCGACGAGAGATTGACGGTTGACGACGGTCCGGTGTCCGGTTGATGGCCGCGGAACGCGATGCGGGCACCGGATTCGAAACCAACGGCTGCGGCGGCGGCCCGCGGTTGCCACCGATCGGCGCGGCCGTGCGGTGGACCGCGGCGGCCGCCGCGGCCACCGCGCAGCCGGACAGTCAGAAGGAGATCGGGTTCGCGGGCACCAAGCAGCCACCACCGTCCGCGCCGGCGCAGGCGCAGGAGCTGTACCGCAGGCTGCACAGCCGGTCCCTGTCGTCGCTGCCGCCCGAGCCGTTCATGATAATGCGGTCCAAGGCGCTCAACCGCAGGGTGTGCATAAACGTGGGCGGCGTCAAGCACGAGATACTGTGGCGCACGCTGGAACGGTTGCCGCACACCCGGTTGGGCCGGTTGCGGGACTGCAACACGCACGAGGCGATCGCGGAGCTGTGCGACGATTACTCGCTGGCCGACAACGAGTACTTCTTCGACCGGCACCCGAAGTCTTTCAGCTCGGTAATTATGCGCGCGCGACCATTATGCGGTGCACAACGATCACGTCGTAGGCACACGGTTGATCGCCGACGGATATTGACGGCAAAACTTTGTGATTCCCGTGCGATCGGCACTGTTGAACGCCTAATACGAGCCAGGCGAATACGTGTAACGATTTCAAAATATTTCGAACCGTACCGTTTCATTCTTCGTTTCGGTAACATTTTCCGTCCGTGTACATGATTTCGAACACGAGGATCCGACAAGGATCGTCACGATCGTGGGAGGCTTCTGATTGGAAACGGTGTCCAGTTAGCAGGAAGTCATTTTTTGCATAGTTGAAATAAAATAATAAAAATCTTCAACCGAGGTCGAGTTTCGAACATGGTATCGTCTAGTATTTTGTTGTACGCTATTTCATCCGACTATTGAATACTTATATAAACATTTTTAGACATTTCATGATTTTCGAAATATATTTTAAGACATTTTTGTTGGTCATACGCACTTAAAATTTTCGATTAAAAGTTAGACTCACTTTATTACCATATTAAAAATTTGTAGAAGTATAAGTTTATCGACCCGATCTCTTTCACTTAGCATCGTTTTCTGGGATCAATAGTACATTGGTTTACAAGTAAAAAAAGATCATTCCCTCATCCTTGTATCTCATTTACTTTTTATTTATCTGTTTAGTTTATCACGAACGCCATTAGTTATAATTCTAGGCGGACAATAAAGTTATGTTCTTTGACTATTTGCCAAGACATTTAGCAAAATGATTGATTTGACTTTGCGTCTGTAAAGTATAAAATGGGTATAATACATAATATTTGCTATATTTTTGAACCTCATATAATATAAACTGTTTCCAACTATGAATAAAATTTGTATAATATTCTACATTATGATTTTATGAACAGTTAAACCTAAATCAAATGTTTTAATGAACTTAAAACGTTGTTGGAACATTTAATTCATTTTATTGGAGCTCGTTATATCTTAAAAATTGCATGAGACAAGTAGATGATGATATCGGGGAAATACCGTCCGTCGATCAATTTCAATATCCGGTAATACTATACAGATGATCTGTTATTGTTCTTGCTTTTCTTGATTTAAAAAAAAAAAAATCCGTAATTTCAACAATATATGTAAATTACTACCACTGCACTCTCCACTCATCAATATAATGGACTCGATCATTTTTCTCACTTTCTATTGTCATTGAACTACGTAGTTTAATATTGCCTCCGACAGTAACTCACAAATAACTTTCAGATATACTAGAACCACGGTCTAATCGACGCGCGCGTTATAAGATTTCCGTTGTTAATCAAAATACTCAACACCACCGTTATTATTTGGGTTTCCATGTCAATAGCTAGATGTACGTATACATACGCCCACCCTGTACACGTTATATGTCATATTATTATTATATACGGCCGTCCGCGTATAACGTGCCGAGTACTCTTCAACAAACTATTGTTTTCAGACCTTACATCGATTCTCACCTCAATTTGTATTGCTGATCACGTTCTCACCTAATTTCGTCTCCGTTAATACTACGTAATACATAGTATAATATACACATCTCACGCTGCACCGACTCTCCTAGAATTTTATATTATTCTGGTGGTTGTTTACATTATTTCGTACACTTGAACAAAAAACAGACTAAGTTTATTGTATGTTTTATAAGTCTAAGTCAACGACTAAGATGTTCATAACGACTTTAAATATTTTAAATTTTGACGACTTTCTTCAGAAATTCGAATTCGGAACCGAAATGAATAAACGTTTAGTGATAAAATAATATTGCTCGCCTCTGAGAGCCAAATAAAAGTACTTGTAGAATATTATTTAAATGCAGTTATTTTATTGTTATTCCCCGCTCTCAAAACACAATACGCGTAAGTGTTGACACTTAATTGAAACTTATTGGTACGTAACGTTAAAACCGATAATACCTAAACACGATTTAATTTCAATCCAACTAAACATTCTGGTTCACCGAACAATAATGAAACTTGACAACTTGAAACTTAACCCGTCGGTTGCACGTTTTCCATCCGATTTTCCGGGTCTACCCCACGTTTCATTTCACTGATTCCTGCTCGTTTGATACAGACCCTCGGCCGGAACCGCATTTAATTGTTTTATTTTTCGGCGTAAAAGCTGATGCAAAGGTCGAACGTTATTACCGAATTCGATAAGCGATTCGCGTCCCGCTCAAACAACAAACGATGATGTTGCGCGTCCAACAAAAAAAATATTATCCATCAACTAGCACCACATCTTGCACCATCGACCAGTGGTTATATACGCATGTATGTGTGTGTGTGTGTGCGTGTGTATTTGTGTGTTTGTTTGTTTGTGTGTCAGGTACTGAACTTCTACAGGACGGGAAAACTGCATCTGGTCGACGAGATGTGCGTGTTAGCGTTCAGCGACGACCTAGAGTATTGGGGCGTGGACGAGCTGTACCTGGAGTCGTGTTGTCAGCACAAGTACCATCAGCGCAAGGAGCACGTGCACGAAGAGATGCGCAAGGAGGCGGAGTCGTTGCGGCAGCGGGACGAGGAAGAGTTCGGTGAGGGAAAGTGCGCGCATTACCAGAAGATCCTGTGGGATCTTCTCGAAAAGCCCACCACGAGTATTGCAGCAAGGGTAAGTCTCTCGCTGACGGTAAGCCCGTCACGGTCAGTGAGGCCGCATGCGGCACGTCAACACGCATTGTTTTCTTTTTCATTTTCGTTTACGCTTGGATTTAATGGACGACACACACGGAAATTGTCTCTCCTCTAGTGGGGATGGGCAATCGATCGCCCGGAGAGATGCGGTTTTATTTTATATTATTTATTTTATTTTTATTTGTCGTTCGATACGTTTAATATTGTTTTCCTGTATTTTTTTTTTTCTGAGTGTGTTAACAGGAAATTGTTGCACGAGGCTTCTTTTATTACGGCAGAAAAATTTGTTTTTTTACACCGCAGCCTGATTGTACTACTCTCGACGCATACTCAGTTTCTCCTATAACGACAGCTGAAAATGATATAGAACTCGGCAAAATTAAATTACACTAAAATAATAACACAGCTACTATACTACAAAAATAATATACCACTCAAGTGTGGAATGAGCTGTTCGCAATGAACCTGTTCGTCACAGAAATCAACAGTTGGCTCCGATTGATCCCATTGACCACCAAACGATTTGTCGACCGAACAAAAACAGAACGGCGGACGGATTTTCTGGGGGCACGTACCGGCGCCGGGGCAGCCATCCGGTGAGCGCGATTGACTTCCCGACCCCGATTCCTGCCCCTGGCAAAATCCAGTCCGACCATCCGACAAATAGACTGACAGTTTACCGTATAATATTGCGTGTGTGAATGGTTTTTGGCGTTTGATTTGGTTTTATTGGCAAGACTGCGGCTTTCTATGTGGATTTTGCTTTTGATTTTTCTATTTCAAGTTTTTTTTTTTTTATATTTATACTTACACACCTTTCAATGATTTTGATCATATTATTGTAACATCGTTGGCCTGCATAAAATAATAACTGTTATAATATTCAAATGGCACAGATATAAAACCACTCGACGTTTTCTACAGTGTTTGATATTAAACCTACAAAATATGCATTATCATAATAGTGGGTCTACACTTTTCAAATATAAAGTTTTATGGATTTTTTGATTTAATCATCAAGGAACGCTATACGGTAGTTTATTACCTTTGTTAATATATAGTATACGTGTCGTGGAAAATCCAGGCTACTTCATGATTGATAAAGTTTTAGATAGTTTCTTTTATATTAATATACTGATTTAAACGAGATACCACATAAGCTGCCATTATATATGTCAAGATATGGTCAATTGGCCATTAATATTTTAACTAATCCTATCCAATCTATAGTAAACATAATTATAAGGTTAACGAATGAGTTATTTATCATTTCTTCGCAAAACACCCCTATAATTGGTTAACATTTTATTTTCATTAAAATTAAATTAAATAAATGAAAACAAAAACAAAAATTTATTTTATACTAATATTTTAAATTTATTTATTTTTAACAAACTGATGTTTTGACCATTTCTATCTCATTTTATTACATGTAAATTAAGAAAATATGCAATAACACTAATAAAGCTATTGAATTATTCTAAATATTGATATAATTACCATAGCTACTTGATTATATGATTAATTTGCAACCATTTAATAATTATTTCTTTATCCATAATTTATTACTTTATTTTAACCATTAATATTAATATTAATAAATACTAAACAACCGATGTACTACGATATAGGTTCAGATTCACTTATTTTGTTATCTTGTACAACCAATATAAAACTGACGCTTTAATAGAATAACTTTTTACTTATTTGTTTGTTTATTTATTTGTTTGTGTAATTCTATAATATAACAAAAAAGTTTTGAATAATCTCAATAAATGTAATGTTATACGTTTCAATTCTATATTTCAAATTGTACTCTAATTATTGAATTAATCCCGTTAATAAGTCCCCTCCACTCCAAAAGCAAACATTTATCTCTATTTATCACTAGAAATTATTTCTTCTTATTGATGTCAAGTAGAAAATAATTGTATCAATATTTATTGAGTACCATATTAAAGTCATCACTCGTATATGATATCAAAGTAAACATATTATATTGCACATTGTCCGCCTCAGGATATCAAATATGATGTCTTATGTATCGTGTGATTACATGTATAACGACTAAAAATATAAGAAGTCCAGATTTTAGAAGCACAAGAGATACAAAGCGTTAACAATAAAATAAACAATGTTGAGCGCAGATAGTTATTGAAATACAGCATTTTTATCCTTGTTAACATTACACGCATACCGCACTATCGTGTACATTTCGTGTATAGTATATTCGGGTTACTTTCGGGTACACCAACAACAACAATAATTATTATTATTTTAAAAACGTTTGTTTTTGGAGGACCGCCGACAATAAAGAGCAAATTAAAACGAACTAAACGTGTAGTTACATTTAATAGTATAGCTTTTCAACGTTGTATCCATTCACTTGGGACCAATTAAAACTATTGTCTGGGTTAACGATATTACAATTGATAGGCCACAACATTTAAGGTTGTCGCATATCTTTTTATCTTATGCGTAACATGGAAATTTATTTTTCTAATCATTAATCCCAGATTATTAATATTAGATTACATGCCCCATGGTTGTCCAATAATATCTTGGTTACCGTATGCGATTTTTATTTGTAAACTTTGTATATTCGCAATTTCAAAACTTTAATTACCAATGGTGTTCCACGTCCACTCATGCATCAACAGAGATTATTTTCTATATAACACATTTTATGATAATACTTCCGGTGATTGTAAACTGTGCCCAAAGCACAACTAAACATAAAATCGTACATATAAACTGCACCCGAGTTTTTATCAAGTAAAAAATTGTAAACAGCAAAATTACTAAATATATTAAAATAATAGTTTGTTATATCTATATAATATATACATCAAATAAATAAAATTATAAAATATATCTAGCTAATACTTCGATCGTTACAGGTACATAAAAAATAAAATAAAAATTATAATTTTAAAATTCTAAGACCAGGACAAGCAACAACACATTGATCAATTGGTTTTTCACGATTATGTTTTTATTTTGAATGTTGATTTTAAAATGTTCATTTATACTATGTGATTATATATTTCTATTTGAATTTCTATTACATTTTCTAGACCACATATTATGATATCTATCAATAGTCATAATATAATAATTTGATAACGTAATAATGCATAAATTTTAATCAAAACGTAGTTTACATACTTCTTTTTTAAATAAATTATAACCGGGGTGCAATTTACATAAAACAAGTTAATTTGGGCTCATTTTACACATGTCCAATAATTGTTTGTCAAATCATTGATCAAATCTTATCGTTTGATTTAAAATTTCACAAGCATTAAACTTATTAAAAACACATGTTACGTGTAGGATTAAAGCCGATGGCAAACTCATGGTGGTCATTTTAAAGATCATGGAAAGGTGGCGTAAACTATTCAGTGTGTTTTTACAATTAGAAAGCTATTGAGAAATGGCACAATACAGTAATTTTATAATAAGCTCGAATTAAATTACAGTTTAACTGGTCAGCGTTGGTTCATTTTTATACGTAAAATACTGTTGCTTTCCATTGAAATCGCTTGTACTTCTCCAAAAGCACGTGATAAATGATTTATTTACTACACAGCGCTTAGCGTAATGCAAACAACAAATGTTAAACTATTTCGTGTAATAATACTGTGTGTAACTAACAAAAACAAAATATTGTCCAATACTACACAAACAAAACCGTACCACTAGGATATTTGTGAGAACAACTACTAAACTATATAGTATAATTTCGCAAACGGAATTTTTTTCATTTACTTTGGAACAGTTTAATTAACTGAAAAAATTAATCAAATAGTAAACATTAAAAACATATATTTTCAAAAGAAAAATAAACCTTAGCAGATTCCTTCAGGTAATCTTATTTTACGTTAAAACCGATGCGGTCGAAAAAATTCGAATCCATTCACTAAAATATTTACAGCAATTCTATGTAAATCGTTCATATATCTGACAAACGTGAAAGCAGGATAGCCATTATATATCTATTAATTATTTATTATTATAATATACGATTCCAGTACAAGACAATTATAGTATCATTATTCATTATCAATTATTTACTATAGGTATCCAAAATATTGCACAGCTATCGACCGTAGAAAACTATTCTCGTTTAATTAAAATCAAAACAACTATATACTGAACTTTCGTTGACCAGTGTAAACTTGTTTTATGCGGGTGCTCGAAATAACACGCGCGCACGCACAAAAATACATATACACACACACACACACAACACACACACACACACACACACACATATCATGTTAAATATAATATACGGAGTGATTTTTTTAAGCATGCTTTTTTGTATTTTTTCAACTTTTTACTTTTTAAAATATTGATTTACGGAAAATCTATGTGCACTAATAATAACTATATTTTCGGATGTATAGATTTTTTATACTTATTAAAGCTCAGGTATTCGGAATAATTCAAATTTAAAACTATATTATAAATTTAAAACAATTTTTGTACATTGATATTTCCTTTTAATATTTTAATAAGTGTATTGTAATAAGGATTTACATTAGAACTGCGTTATTTTGAAACAGTAACGATAAAAACGATTAAATTATTAATAATTTTATTGTATAGATTGAAGAAATTATACCAAATCCTTCACGAACAAATATCAAAACTCCCAATGTACTTGTCCGAATTTTAACTTATGTAACATAAAAAATTTCAGAAGATTAAACTGAATAATCATTTGCACGGAAAAAATGATGTTCTTATTTCAAAAACAATTGTTGATATTTTCACTACTTAAGAGATATATAAAATCTATTTGATGGAAAATTATGTAAAGTACACATTCGTTTTTCCATAAATTCGAATTAGGGAAACTACATAAAGCAATAAAAAGGGGGTGAGCATGTATAAAAAAATCACCCTGTACATATATATATATATATGTATGTGTGTGTGTGTGTGTGTGTGTGTGTGTGTACCTATTTCCACAAAGCGGAGGGCAGTTGCTTGTTATTATCGATTATATGCGAGAACGCCATAGTGGCACGCAAACCGCATAAACGGTGACGGCGGTGGCGGTGGCGGAAGGAGATACGTTAATGTGGACGATACCTGTACGCTGTGGAAATCGCTTATACCAACACCCGACGGCCAACCGAAAACAGATCGTACGCAATTAATGACATAATATTCTTACTGGCGAATTCGTAAATGGCGCGTCGGTTGTTTTTTCCACTGCACAGCAACAATATATCGAGGTCCGAATGTCCGCGTTAATCCCTCCGGACGCCACTACAACCGGCATCATTGTAAACGGGGGTCTAATAACGCGTATAGATATATATAATATACGTATACATGTGTATATGCATATTATATATATATATATATATATATATATATATATATATATATATATATATATATATATATATATATATATATATACGCGCGAACAAAAACGGAGATCACCTAAGCTGAGGCCGGAACATTGTCATTTCTCTAGCCTGTGATATTTTTTCGAACGAGAGATTGTTTCTGCTCTATGCACCACACACTACTCGATTTTTAACGGTTTTTTTTTTTTTTTGAGGATAACGCATAACACTAATATGTTCGTAAATTATTTCTCAACAAGAATATTACTACTACTCATTGACAATATTACTTTTCATTGTAGATATGAATATTTTTAAAACGACGGCCGTTTATAATAACGTTTATCTCGCAACTCTGATCTAGGGTACTTGGTACTTGGACACATGTTTTTAAATTTCAACAATGTCTTTGAGATATATGATATATTAAAAAAAAAAAAAATAGGACCATGGGGTAGGGCTGCAACGTGATCTGACAGAGTAGTCCTCAACACAATAGACATCCGGTGCCTGAGCGCTGAGCTCGTGTCAAAATCGTGAAAGATAAATCACGAAATGTTTGAAAAGCGAAAACAATAATAGCAAATTATTTTTGATTTATATATGCACATGGATATATTTGTTATTAGATTATATTTTTATAAAACAATTTTTTTAATTAAAAATATATAATTATTGTTGTAATGTTCATTTTGATTATACAAACTCAATGTTGAATATTTAGATTAGATGAAGTATGGTTATACTCTCTTGAGCATTTGAAATGTTTTTGATTTTTAATACCAAGACGTGATTTACACTGTTCTTCATTACTTTCTGACTGAAATTGACTGTTTTTTCAGACCTATAAAAATAACTACTGTATTTCAATACACTTTTTTCCTGTGAGTTCGAAATATATTACATATCTTTTATAACAAGTGCCTTTTACAAAGTAATATAATAATTTAGGTTACAATAGATATCATATACATAAACTTGAGTAGTATTCGGAGTATTGTATTCAAAATTATTTTTAAGTATTTTGAATACAGTAGATTATTCCGAATACTTTATGAACATATAATTATCTGAAAAATTTAACAATACTTCTTTCATATAAATTGCTTTTTTTACTCGTAGATGAGAAGATACATAATATTCTATGATTGTATTTTATTATTTTTACTTTTTTTGGTGGAACAGTATGTTGTTGTTTTTCCATTTTTGTATAATCGGCCAACGAAACAACAATACAATAATAATGTCAATAAAATATTGTAAACAATGTACATAGATACATCTGAGAAAAAATATTTCGAATACTCTAATAGTATTCTAAATAATGTATACAGAATACTATTTTTCTTAATTTTTCGACTGTTCTTAACATTCTAAATATTTAAAAAAAAAATGATTCTATCCAAGTCTACAGCTAGAACAAGTAACGAGACTACGACTAAATGGTACATTACGACTGAACCCTTTATCATAATTATTCGACCAAAGAAACAAAAATGCTATAAGTGTTCTTCTCGTCACGTTTATTGGTTTTGTTCTCATAACATTTCGCGATTTTCGTTTTCACGATTTTGAGTGCTACCTCGGCGCTTTATTTCTTAAGATTTGATCGTGAAAACGATTTTTCACCAATTCAACCGTAAGCAATCGTATTTCACAGTAAATGTTAGAGTTTTTAAATGTTTTCGGTCGTCTGTCATCGAACGTAAAATGCTGTCTGTAGTGGAAATAACAACAGTACAACTAATACGTCATTGGCCTAAGAATAATATTGTAATTCGATACCCGTACGAAATCATCGTTCTCGCGAATGAGACCTAACCCCTTTGTCGGTGGCCACGTTGGACATAAGCCGCTCGGACACGGTACTTGCCGCCGTCGCCGCCGTGGACCGACGTCGATATATAACATCAACGCAACCACTGCACCACGTCCGCACGTAGTCGAGGAGACACGTGCGCGCGCGCGCGTGAACGTGAACGTGTGCGTGCGCGCGCGGTACGATGCGTGGACGGCCCGCGCTGCACGAGTGCCGCGACGACGACGAGAGATGGCGATCTGACCGGAGCCGAACGCGATTGTTTGTGACCGCAGGTGATAGCCGTGATCTCGATACTGTTCATCATTATGTCGACGGTGGCGCTGACGCTGAACACGATCCCGGCGATGCAGGTGAAAGACGAGTCGAAGGGCGTGTTCCAGGACAACCCGCTGTTCGCCATGGTGGAGCTGGTGTGCATCACGTGGTTCACGCTCGAGTACCTGCTGCGGTTCAGCCGCGTCGCCCAACAAGTGGAAGTTCTTCAAGGGCGGCCTGAACGTGATCGACCTGCTAGCCATACTGCCGTACTACTGTGTCGCTGATACTGGTGGCCGAGACGGACAAGACGGACACGCACCAGTTCGACGACGTGCGCCGCGTCATACAGATATTCCGGATCATGGCCATACTGCGTATCCTCAAGCTGGCCCGGCACTCCACCGGGCTCCAGAGCCTCGGGTTCACGTTGCGCAACTCGTACAAGGAGCTGGGCCTGCTCATGCTGTTCCTGGCCATGGGCGTGCTGATATTCTCCAGCCTGGCGTACTTCGCCGAGAAGGAGGAGCCCGGCACCAAGTTCCTGTCCATACCGGAGACGTTCTGGTGGGCCGGCATCACCATGACCACGGTGGGCTACGGCGACATATACCCGACCACCGCGCTCGGCAAGGTCATCGGCGGCGTCTGTTGTATCTGCGGCGTGCTGGTCATTGCGCTGCCCATTCCGATTATCGTAAACAATTTTGCCGAGTTCTATAAAAATCAAATGCGACGCGAGAAGGCGCTGAAGCGGCGGGAGGCGCTGGAGCGCGCCAAACGTGAGGGCAGCATCGTGTCCTTCCACCACGTCAACCTGCGGGACGGCGTTCGCCAAGAGCATGGATCTGATCGACGTGATCGTCGACAACGGTAAGTCATCACGGGGTCGGGCCGCGCGATCCCCTGTCTGCCTGACAATCCTCGATCTTGAGCTTCCGTCCTTCGTCCTTGATCCTCGACCTTGGTCTCGCCCGTCCGGACCCCCGGGTTTCTTTTTTCGTTTTTTATTCCCCCCGGCAGGTCCAGACCAGTGTTGTGCACACGGCGATAAGGACGACGGCGTCGTCTTGTCGCGTAATATCATGATATACTGTTGTAAAATAATGATGATAAATGTTTCGTGTGCGTATTAGCGACAAGTTTTAAAATTCTAGTTGATTTTCAGAGAGCGACATCCCGAAGCTGTCCAAGCAGAACTCGCTACGATCGCACGGTAAGTTGGTTTTAATTGATTTGCTCGGCGCGATAACGGCAACGAACGTCCTAGAAATAGGAGATTGGAAGAAATGATTTTTCTCTACATCCAAAAAACGACATATATTTACCGTGCTGAATAGAGAGTTTATCCGTTCAAGATTTCTCAAGCTTTTTAAACTGTATTTTATTTTATGTACAGATCGATTCTAGTAATAATAGTTATATACAATAATATGTGTGTTTTAGTTAAATATTTTTCCCACTGGTGGTTTATCGCAAATTATAATGTAGATCATCCTATTGATTGTTGATATCGATATGAAATATATAAATTTTTTTAACAACAATTTTACTATTTTCAACTATATATGATCAACAACTAGCTACTGATCATAAAATTATTGACCGAACTAATCAAACTATTATATCTTTTACAAGAATGGTGAAAAAATTTTAATACGACTTTTAAAAGAAGCAATATGTTTTGATGAATCATGTGTATTTATCAATTTGATTTGGCTCGAAATCGACGGGAACAAAAAGATATAA